>JAODAL010048072.1:0-29331 GCA_025379985.1 Phyllomedusa bahiana | reverse complement strand
CATGTTTTTGAATTTTGGGGTTTTTTGGGCTTTGAAATGCAGCTTTTGCAACAGGTCCTATTAAAAAAAAAAATGTTTTTTCAAACAGAAAATTTTTTTCTTTCCACAATTTCCAAAAGGGGCTAAAGGGGTCATCCCTTTTGAATTTTTGGGGGGCATTTTGCTTTGAAATGCAGCTATAAAAAACAGGTCCAAATTAAAAAAAAAACATTTTTTTCTAACAGACATTTGTTTCTTCCCAAAATTGCCCCAAAGGGGCTAAAGGGGTCATGCTTTAAATTTTTTGGGGCATTTTTTTTTTTTGAAATGCAGTTTTTTACTACATTTCCTATTAAAAAAAAATGTTGTTTCTAACAACATTTGTTCTCACAATTTTTCAAGGGGTGGCTCAGGGTGATGGTCCCTGCAGAAACGGGAATAGGTGGGGACACTGTTAATGGCACAAAATTCCCAAAATACTTGTTTTTCCCAAAAACTTTAACATGGGCTATCTTCCCTGAAATTGAGACCAACCCCAAATTTAATAAAATTTAAAAAAAAGAGAAACAAAGACATGGTGGGTTTTCCCACCAAATTTTAAAAATGTGTTTTTAAAATTTAAAACTACAAAAAAATTGCATGTACAAAATGCGGGAAAAAAAATTCCTTTTTAAATTTTGTACAAGGAGGTACGGGAAAAACTTGACCAATGTAGGTTATTCAGAGACAGGGAAATTTATGGACAGGGGACGAGAACAAGTACAGAGACAATTTCCTCCAGAAACTTGAGTAAAATGAGAAAAAGAATGCCAAGAAAAGGGGACCTGGGGGTAACAAGGGGCGTTTTTAAAAACCCCCATATTTCCAATTTAACCCCAATTGGTCCGCACCATACGGAGGGGCAAACGCTACCAGGTCCCTTTACTGTGGGACTGAGGGAAAGGTGGGGTTCTCACACTTCCCCCTTCCGCCTTCTGCTTCAGCCGACAGTTTTCCCTCCTGCTCATCAGGGGATTTTTTAAACCCGCGTGTTAATAGATGACGGGCCCCCCAGCCTGGGCTCTCACCGGGACCCACTGTAAAAACCCCGGGCCCGGGGCATGCTTGGTTTTTACAGGACAGGTATAGTCAAAGTCCAGTTTCAACTTTAAAATGGTGGTTGAAAGACCTTTTTCCCGGGACTTTTTAATCTGGGGGCAGACAGGTTTAATGGGCCCTACTGCGGTTTCCCGGACCATTCTAGTCAATGGGCCCCGTTCAACCCAAAAAGGTGGTTTGAAAGACTCCATTTCCGGGACTTTTTAATCTGTAGGTCGGAAAAAAAGGGTTTTAAAGGTCATTCTGCGGTACAGGACAGATATAGTTTTTGTGGGCCAGGGGAAACTAAATGGGGGGTTCAAAGACTCCTTTTTCCGGCACTTTTTTAAACTGGGGGGCAGACAGGTTTTAAAGGTCATACTGCGGGCCAGGGCAGGGTTTTTCAAAAGTCCTTTTAACAAAATGGTGGGTGAAAACTCCTTTTTCCGGGAAATTTTTTAAACCCTTGGGGCATGCAGGGTTTTGGGGCTCATTTTGTGGCCCCCGGGCAGGGGTAAATCAATGTCCATGAAACTAAAAGGTGGTTGAAAGACTCCTTTTTCGCACTTTTTTAAACGGGGGCATGCCGGTATTGGGGGTCATGCTGTGGCCCAGGGCAGGGATTGTCAATGTCCCGGGAAACTAAAAATGGGTTTTAAAGACTCCTTTTTTCCGGACTTTTAATTTGGGGGGGCATGCAGGTTTTGGGGGTCATCTGGGGTTCCAGGACAGGGATATTCAATGTCCAGTTCAAGTAAATTGATGGTTTAAATAATACTCCCTTTCTGGCACTTTTTTAATTTGTGGGTGATGCGGGGTTTAAGGGTCATGCTGTGGTACAAGACGGGGATAGTGAATGGTGTGTGACTTTTTTTCTGTGGCTTTTATAGCCTAAGTGTTGTGCCTAAGATGTAGCAGGTATCCATTTGACTGTTTGGCTTTTTAATTCCAGCTTCCCCAGCCCTGTTTGGGTGTAAGAATGAAGTGTTGTTGCTCTCCCATAGACTTTAATGGTCATGGCTCATAATCGACTGCTCACTATCGAAAAACCTTATCGATGGTGGCCGACTATCGACTATCGCCCGATGTCGATAGCCAACGTAATCGCTCAACACTGCTTATAAACAATGGCACATCTAGTGTGTAGGACTACTCCAGTTACCTACAATCTGGTTTGTGTACAAGTGGGACAGGCATTTTCATTATGTCCGTGAAGTAGCCACATTACATTTATTTTATTATTTATATATATTTTAAGGCTTTATAAGCCTTTTCCACACTCTTATTAGCACTTAATACTTGATGTCCTCTACACTCATAAACCTATGCAACAACATATAAAATTCTATATGGGTACTCACCAGTGAAGTATACTGCAGCTGAAGATCATGAAGAGCATTACAGCTCTTCTGAAGGCACCTCTTCTGAAGGCTCTTCATTGGGCACTTTATTGTGCTCTTCATCGGGTACTTCATCTGGCTTTTCATCAGAAGGTGCAGTATCTTCCCCCTGGGCCATAGCTTTTATTTCTGCTAAAGGTGTAACTGATCTCTTTGTCCTAGTGATGAACATAGTTATGGGCAGTTGCTGGCGCTGCTTTTTCTTCTGAGTGAGAAGATTTTTATAAACTGATATGCCACTCTCAATGTTATTGACAAAGTGCAATGAACGAAGCATCTGTGGGTCCCATTCTTCAGCAGCTCGCCATGGCCATTTTGACCATGCTTGCAAGACAATCAAGTGTTAGACCAACCTCCTCCTCTTCTCAAACCTGTTCGTCTTGTTCCTCATCCCCTTCTTCAGTTGCTGACTTCGTCATCTCCGTCAGGTCTTCGTCCGTCAATGGATGTGAGTGGACATCAATCAGGTCATTCACATCATCAGGAGTCATATCAATAAAGCCATCTCTTCCCATTAGTTTTGCTTCATGGCCTTAGTTACTGCAGAGTTATGGACTGCATCAGGAGAGAAACCCTTGTAATCGTGGACCACTTCTGGCCACAAATTTTTCAGCTGGCATTTACTATTTGACTCTTCATCTCCTTTATAGCCTTTTGAATATTTAGAAGACACGATGCAATATTGTAGTCACGCCAGTATGTCTTTAGCGTGAAGTTTTCATCCGAGTCCATAGCTTCAACCAGGTGTTGCAGGGCATTTTAAGTGTAGAGCGCTTTAAAAGCACGAATCACGCCTTGGTCAATGGGCTGGATGAGCGACGTGATGTTCGGTGGCAAGAACTCTATCTGGACACCGTTATATAGCACTTTGAACTCCAGGTTTTTCTCTGCAAGATAAAGCTGTGAGTAGCAGACTACAGTTCCCATCATGCATTGCTTAAATCTATTCTAGGATATGCTACTCTTGTATTCTCTTGGTTGCTGAAGAATAAATCTCCACCCTCTTGTCCATGTCATATTGTGCTCCCTAACTGTTGAGTCTCTCACTTTAGTTACTTGTTACATCTCGTCCTTCCGCTGCTGCTTCATAGATACATAGATCCCCTTCCTAGTGCTGGAGCACACCTCACTAGAAAGCTGAAAGTGAGCTGCAGTTCATATCCCTTGTCGACAAGCTATAATCGTCAGATTTTGAGCCAGTAATTAGTGAAAGATTAGGTGGGAAACTGGTCAAAATGTTTAATTAGTACCTCATACTTTCAATAGGAGTCAGGTTTTGTATAGAGGAATACCCATTTAAGTAAATTCTAAATTTGGCTTCAATCTAATATAAAATGACAATGACATTTCAGCGACCATGAAAGGTCCATTTTAACATGACGTTATTGTAAGACAAGTCCATGGTAAAGCAAGAGAGTATTGTATCATATCTGTAATGATCGAATAATAATCAAGTACTGCAGGGGCGTATCTTTTAGCAGACGCAGCAGCTGAACCAGGGCCCGGGTCCAGTTCTTCTGCTACCCAGGTAGTCTCGCTCCAGCGCCTGCCGGCAATGAACATAAAAGTTCCCTGCCGGCAATGAACATAACAGTTCACTGCCGACGGGGCGGAGTTGCGGTGCCCAGTGCATGCTGCCTCTGAACGCCCGGGCCCTCCAGCCTCAGCGTTCAAATGCAGGACTGTTCGATGTTAGCAGAGCAGAGCGCCGCAAATGCACCGCTATGCAAATCTGCCAGCTAGGCCTTAAGCCTAGCAGGCACCGGCCCAGAGTGCTGACATGGGCGGTGCGATGATGTCACATCACTGCGCCATCCACGCACAGACTGGCTAGGAGCTGAGCTAGTCGCAATCAAGGAATCGTGGTACAGGTGAGTAAGTGATTTCTTATTTTTTAAACTTTAATCTAGCCTGTCTAAACCCTGCCTGACTATATATGGCCCCTATATCTACCTAGACCCTGCCTGCCTGACTATATATGGCCCCTATAGCTACCTAGACCCTGCCTGCCTGACTATATATGGACCCTATAGCTACCTAGACCCTACCTGCCTAACTATATATGGCCCCTATAGCTACCTAGACCCTACCTGCCTGACTATATATGGCCCCTATAGCTATCTAGACCCTATCTGCCTGGCAATTGATGGCCACAATAGCTACCTAGACCCTACCTTTCTGACTATATATGGCCCCAATAGCTATCTAGACCCTACCTGCCTGACTATATATGGCCCCTATAGCTACCTAGATTGTGGCTGTCTGACTATATATGGACCCTATAGCTACCTCGACCCTATCTGCTTGACTATATATGGCCCCTTTAGCTACTTAGACCCTGCCTGCCTGCCTGACAATTTATGGCCCCTATAGCTACCTATACCCTGCCTGCCTGACTATATATGGTTGCTATAGCCATCTAGATCCTACCTGTCTGAATGTATGGACCCTATAGCTACCTAGACCCTACCTGCCTGACTATATATTGCCCCTATAGCTGCCTAGACCCTGCCTGTCTGACTCTATATGGCCCCTATAGTAACCTAGACCCTGCCTGACTATTTATGGCCCCTATAACTACCTAGACCCTGCCTGCCTGAATATATATGGCCCCTTTAGCCTACCTTAGACCCTGTCTGCCTCCCTATATGGCCCCTATAGTCTACCCTAAACCCTGTCTGCCTACCTATATGGGACCCTATAGATATCCAAAGAGCCCTCCTATATGGGGCCTTATACTCTACATAAACCCTGCCTGTTTATATGGGGCCCTATAGCTACCTAAACCCTGCATGCCTACCTATATGGGGCGCTATAATCTACCTAAACCCTGCCTGTCTGCATGAGTCCCCTATATCAATTTAAACCCTGCCTGCCTATATGGGGATCTTATAGCCTACATAAACTCTGCCTGCCTATATAGGCCCCCTATATCCTTCCTAAACATTGCCTGCCTACCAATATGCGGCCACCTGCAGCCTGCCTAAAACCCGCCTGCCTATATGGGGACCTTAAAGCCTATCTACACCTTGCCTATTTGGGGCCCTGTATAGCCTATTCACCTACCTACCAACCTATGTGTGCCAAACCTATAGCCTATCTAGCTAGCTACCTGGGGCCCCCCCCCCTACAGCCTAACTGTGGCCCACCTACTGCCTACTTAACTACCTGGGGCCTACCTAGAGCTTACCTACCTACTTACCTTGGGGCTGCCTACCTAACTAGGGCTTAACTACTGCCTACTTAGGACCAATCTATCTACCTACCTGTAGCCTGTCTACCTAACTGAGACCTGCCTAATTACTACCTACCTAGGACCAATACTTTGCACGTATTGCACCAGTTCTCTGTTACCCCATGTGATCAGGCACATTCACAACCCTCACAGTTTTAAGTGCTTTCTGAAAACTCATCTTCTTAGACAAGCCTACCAAGATCCCTAACTGTTATCCCCCCAAATTCTGTCACACATTCATCACTTCCTGAACTTTGGCACCCGCAGCCACTTATCTGTATATAGATGTATGGTTGGGATGGTAGGTTCATCCGCTTTTTTATGTATACTACCCAATATTTATGTAACATTGCTGGACCATTGTAAACCAAGCACTTGTCACCTTTTTTCACCCATATACCCTAATAGATTGTAAGCTCTTGCGAGCAGGGCCCTCACACCTCGTGTCTCATTTGTCAGTAGCTTTTTTATAATGTAATGTCTGGTTTGTCTATGCTTATACTCTCTATATTGTAAAGTGCTGCAGAATATGTTGGCGCTATATAAATAAAGAATATTATTATCTGCCTACCTACCTGAGGTCTATGAACTGCCTACCACCCTGAGGCCTATGTACTGCCTACCTACCTACCTGGAGCCTACCAACCTACCTATCTAGGGCCTATCTAATGGGGTCTACCTACCTGGTAACATGATTCTGATGGGTACAGGCCATAGCTGTAACACAATCTCCAGGGGGTGAATCCTCTGTTTCTCCCTTCTTTGAGACTGGGCCCCTAAGCTATGACCTATACCCCTCTGCCACCTCTTGGAAGTTTGTATAGAGGTGGGGGCAGGGAGTGAGATGCTGGAAAAGTGAGGATTCTAAGATATTTGTGTCAAAACCTGCAGGGATGATTGGTGGACAGGAGAATTCATCATGGTGGTCTGGACCGTATGCATAACAATAGAGAAAATCAATGACTCAGAGAAACTTCTCTTGTGAGTCACTAGATGTAACTGCACTGTATAACCTATTAGCAGGTCTTGTACCTGAATATAAAAAACTATATGGACCTGTATGATGATTTTTATAGTGTACCTGATCCTACACTGAGTTTATGGCAGAAATATGGTTTTGTTTAAATGACTTTTTTCAGTAAATAGTTTAGGGTACAATTTATCACTATTTGGGTGGAAATTTGTGATTGTATTATGGGGTATAACCCAGGTCGACAGCAAAAATAGAGATGGATCCACGTAAACCCTTTTTTGTGGGGATTTTTCGGGTATGGGCGCTACATGAGCCCTCTTGCTCGCTGGGGCGGGGTGTGGCGTCCTCCCCGATTTGTTCATTTTTTAATTTGATAATCCCCATCAACCTCCAATTTACGTTGTGGTAGAACCCCACCTTTTTCTTTCTTAGTTTTACAGCTTACAGGAAATACTAAGCAACAAAAAATAAACCAATTTATACAGAAAACCCTCTAGGGGAAAACCCAAAAGTGCTTGGGGCAGATGTTGCATCCTAACCACATTTAAAAATTCATCCCTTAGGGGAAAAACTAAATAGAAAAGGGGTTAGTGGGGGAAACAGATTTTTCAAAAAACAAGCTGAAATTAAGAAAAGAGACAAAAAACTAGAGGTTTACAAAATAAACAAATAAACCTTGTAAGGAAAAAATAAAGGAAAAAACATGAGTCACAAGATTACAAAAAAAAAAAACATAACAAAAAAGCATAAAAAACCCAAAAAGTTATTTGTTAAGCTTCAGTGGGGAAATTTTGACTTAAAAAAAAGTGTTCTTTGAAAATCAATTTCTTAGACAGGCCCCTTACTTGCTAACTTTAAAATGAAGGAATTAAAATGGTTAAACGAATAAAACACTCAAAGGGTCAATCTTTCCCCGAATTTTTCCTAAAAAACATCGGGAAAAATGGGTAGACCTCAGAGGTAACAAATGTGTGGAAAAAGTTTTGCAAAGGTATGCCAGTATATGGTAGGGAGGGTCATCTGGGCGGCCCCTCACATAAAAAAATATAAAAATCACACTTCATTAACTGTGAAAACCGACCATTGGTCTATCTCCTTCATTGCACATCATGCAACAAACCTATGTTGGTAGTGCACCGAAAAATGAGGATAAGAAAACGGAAAATCTGCGGGTATTAGAAAAAAGCAAAATTTCCCCTTCCGGGCAGTGAGGCACTTTGTGGGGGCAAACCCCGGGGGCATCGAAGTTTCAAATGTTGTGAATAGAGGAATTTTATGTCCGCATAAAGGTGGAGACTGGGGCACGAGTGCGCCTGGTGAGGCCCTTTTTGGGTCCCTGAATTGGAATCTAGGATCCTAAAGGCCCCAATAATAGAAAATGTTTTCTTTATATATTGAAATATTCCATCAATTTGTCTTTTGAATGGGGTTTTTAAATACAGGGGTAAGAAAAATATTGAAATAAAATTATATCGGATAATAATAGAAGGTGTTGGTTTGGCCTTATAATATTTTTGTGTTTTAATTTAAAAAGAGGATAGGAAATGACGTTCATTAACACGTAAACCTCAACCACTATTTTAAGGGACCTTAAAAGAACGCTTGTAAACCGTAAACAAGGGCAAAAAATTTACTTTTTGCCTAAAAACCGTAGGTTTTTTAACCTTTCTGTCTTTGTTATTTCCGCCCTGCATTTTTTTTATATGCGAAATAAATAGGATTTTATTTTTTTTCACCAACCACGCTGGATCCACCCTTTTTTTTTTTTGCTGTCTTGCTTTTTGGTTTCCCCTTTGCCGGGAGCCGGAAAACGAGCAAAGGGGGAAATGGGACTATCAGCTGAAGGGAAAAAAACCGTCCCCAAAACAAAAAAAAGAAAAAGGAAAAGCAACCCTTTTTCACTCTTCAACTTTGCTTTATTTTGTATAATCGGTCCTCTGTATTTAACATTTTTGGTAATTTTGGTTTCTTGGTATGGGTGGGATTATTATGTTAGCAAAATAAAGGTGGGATTTGTAGGGGTGAGGTATTCTCCTTTTGGGGTTTATTTTTGGGGGTAACGGGCTTTTCCCCCGGAAAAAAGTTCTTTTTCCCCGGTGAGGCGGGGGAGGGGGGGGGGCCCCCATCCAAAAGTTTGCTATGGTACAGAAAGATATGCCTAATTTAGTACGGTGTACAACCCTTTTTACAAGGGAAACAAAAAATGAAAGTTCAACCCTTTTGCACAAAAGAAAATTTGGAAGTTAAAAAAGATGTTGAGAACTTTGGATCTCAGCCCTATAATGACATTTAAACTGTATTTTAGAAATCTAGAGTGCTGTAGTAAATAGTTAAACTCTGAGGGATTACGAGGTTTAGCCCTCAAAAACCTTAAATTGTATTTTTAAGAACGGGGAAATTAAATTTTTTCAGCCCAGGGGGGTATTAAAAAATTCATTTTTTGAAAGAGTTTTAATTTTTTGGAAAAAAATTTTTAAAGGGTAATCTGGCCTTGCAGTATCAAGCCTGCAGACTCAGCAAGTAGCCTTGTAGCTGGCATGATTATGCATACACTAGAAATATTCATGGCAATGGAAGGGGGCTAAGACCACGAAGAATCTCAATGTAGGCTAAAACAGGCAGGATGGATATGGTGCAAGTAAAGAATTTAATAAATGAACAAAACTAATATAAAAAGCTTAAATTATTTGAGTATCAATAGGCTTAGGTATAGAGTAACTTAGAGCTTTACAGTATTGATCTGTTATGCTATACAGTTTATCGTAAAACTAATATGATACTGATTATGACCTAATTAGTGTGATGAAGAGTAAATTAGCAAATTGTATTTGTCGAACCCCTTCCTGATGCAGCAGTTTTTGGCTGTAGTCTTTTTTCTCTGATATACATAGCTATTTTTCAATGGTATAATTTAGTGTACAAAATAAATTACCGGGAAACCCCCAAAAACTTTGTGGGGTGGTTTGATGAAAAACATTGCAAAAGCATAATTGTTTTTTGGCTTTTATTTTATGGCATTCAACATGTTAACTTTATTCTGGGGGTCAATACAATTCTGGTAATACCAAATATACGTAGTTTTTATTATGTATTACTACTTTTTCTACTTTTTTATTTTAAAAAATATAATATAAATGTAATTTGAGCTGAAAAACCTTTTTATTTTCTGTGTGATGGGTTGGTTTTTGTGGGGTTCGCTGTGGTTTGCTGCTACATACAACTTTTGATCATTGTCTAATAGCTTAGATGCACTGACTATGGTATCTAAATGGTTATTTCTGCCTGGATCAGCCTTATCGCCTATTTTGTCAGCTGTAATTAACCACTACCACCTGCCATGTAGTGAGTGGGCTCAGCTTTTGTATTCCCACTCTGTACCTTCTACTTGATACCATGATGTAACTTTATGCCACATAACATTAGATTATGGATGAAAAGGATTAGCTTGACTGTGATGTTACAGTTTTTCGTGTTATCCGCTGTTATTCTCTGTTAACAAATCCTAATTAAAACTAAACTTTTATTAGTATTATTAAGAATAATAATCAAAAGTAGCCACCAAATGAACTTCCAAAATCAAAATATACATAACCAGCGAGGCAAGAGTTTAATGAAGAGCCATTTTATCCATTTTTTTTGAAGGTACGTGGTTGGGTAGAAGACTTATAAGAGGTTTCTGATGTAGAAAATGTAAAATGTGTAATCAATTAACTACTAGAAAATATTTTGTAAGTGCAAGTACAGGCGAGAAGTTTATTATTTGTGACTTCGTTAAAGGGGTTGTCTCACTACGTTGATTCATCTTACCTTAGTCCTGTTTTTTTGGTTTCACTTTGAATTCAGGGTCGTGTTTACTGGCTTCCACTAGGCTGCAGTAGAAGCCAGGTCTGTTGCTATAGCAACCAGTGCTGGCAGCCTATCATGAGAGAGTGAACAGGTCTGTAGCTATAGCGACCTGAGGAACTGATGCAGCCCATACAAGAGGGGATATCTAGGAATAGGTAGGACATTATTAATGGACACATATTGCAAAGTGACTTGCTTTTGCAAGATCTTTAACATAAAAAGCACTCCTTGTAGTGAGACAACCCCTTTAACTATAAGTGAGTAAAAGTCATATACAAAGCAACATATCTATGTGTCCAAAGACTACTCTGGAAAGACAAAAAGGTAATAGAGACAACATACTGGGGAGCATTTGAGAGACATGAGGAGAATGACAGACACCCATTAGCAACACACAGACAAGAAGTACATGGGGGAATGGCAGAGCTGGTACAATTTAGTGGTATACGAATAATACATCTACCACTAAGAGGATGTGATTGTATAATTCTAGAAAAAAGAAGCACAATGGATATTTAGGTTGGACACAGTGCACAATAGGGGTTTAATAAAAAAAAGAGTTGTCTCTATATAAAGTTTATAGTGTTATGAACAGCATCAGAACATTTTTATTGATATTTTGTTAAATTCCTATTCTATAGGGGTTCATTTGAGATGTTGTTATACATAAATTACGATTTCACGCCCCCATTCTTCAATGACTGCTATTTATTTACCTTATGCATTTTTGAAAAAATTTACATATATCCCAAATATATGTGAGCTGATACGTGGTAAACCTGAATGTTGGGGCAGTGTTAACTTTGTACAAATTTGTTCACTACTCAGCTATGTGGATATATAAGTTTTTGTGGACTCTGTATACAGATGCATACATGTGTGGTACAACACTGCTGTGGTTTGGTGTTTCTATGCTTGGTTGCGTTGACTTACATAGGTGTGGTTCAGCATTTAAAATATAATGGTTCAACGCTTTAAATTTAAGCTGACGTGTGTTAATCATGCATGCGTAGTCTTGCTTGATAGATTTACGCTCTAATAATATGTTGCCGCATGCATGGTTCAGAATTGAAAGCTGGGTCATGGACAATTCTAGCGTGGGCCCACAAATATGATGCATGTGTGGTTTAATATTGTACGCCGGCGCCTGCACAGTTTGAATGAGTCTTGCTTCTAGTCCTCAGGCTTCTTGTACTTTGTGGTAAGTTGCAATAAGTTATATAGCTTGTTTGGATAGTATTTTGCTTTATTTTCTGTGGCAGTAGTTAAAGTTATAAATGGGAATGCCCCCCTAAACGAGGATTAGAGGACGGGGCTGGAATCCCTAACCCCTTTTCTCTGCATGAGCCACATTTTATCTGACGTGATCCATTGGGATAACACATCGGAGGTAACTATATGCTACATTCCTTTACTTTTTATCAAACAAAACGCCATTGGGAATAGAGCTTTTTGAGGGGTAATCAGGGACAATACACTGTAAGGTTGTCCTTATTGGAGCGGCTACCCTGTGAAGGAAGAATTAAAGGGTGAGTAATAGGGACAGAATAGGTTATCATATATTTTATTATATACCCACCTTACAGCGTCCTCACGTTACAAGCAGTGGTGCCTCCCCTAATGCTTATAATAGCAGGACCCCCATCGCCTGACAATAGGCCCATCTGGTGAGTGGATTATTTCATATACATTTTTATACTTGGTTGTTAATATTTTGATTTTTGAAGTTCATTTGTTGGCTACTTTTGATTACTTACTACTCTGAATTACAAGTTTTAATTAGGAGCTGTGGTAGACTGTGTGCACACAGCAATGTACTGGTCAGATTCTGAATTAGAATCCATCCAGTATTTTACCCTATGTTTTCAGTTTTGTGTCTACTTTTTTGCTCGTTATTTGGGAATGGTTTTCGGATTGAATTGAATAATACAATAATCCTTAGTTTTCTGAGTGAAATATGGTGGATTATCGTACATGTTCCAAGTTTTTTTTTAAAAATGGTGGTTTTGATATTCAGCCATCAGAAAATCCGAGCTGTGTAGACACAGCTCTGATTTTCTATTGAGGCTATGGGGATGGTATCACAGTCACAGATTTTGAGGGTTTTCAAACCTTAAATCCAAATCAATATCCGACTGTAAAACCATGCCGTGTTGACGAACCCTAATACTGTGATTATCTATTATATACTCCCTTGTTGATCTTAGGAAACCTTGTATTTTGTTGTTAAATATTTTATATATGTCCTGGGATGGGTGTTTTTTTTTCTTTAACGATGTTTCATAAAGACATTATTTTTTACTGGGAGGAGGCATAACATCTGATACTGGGCTCACAAATATTGGAATGTGCCACCACTAAGATATGATTACCCCCAGCTCCAGTGTCTAGGGCTTTCATATTATAAAGCAAGCGTTTTAAGTTATGATTTTAATGTCTCTGTGTCTACTGTCCTTCCCCTCTACCGCTTTACTTTAAAGATAGAGGTAGGTGCTACACCTAATTTTGGTATTCATGACTTTACTATGGGTTATTTTAATGCTAAAGCCTAAAAGATACTCTACCAAAGATAAGTTTTGCATCTTAAGTTTTTATATAGGAGTAATTCAGATATACCAATTTTTTTAGTTACAAGGCTGTATAGACCATAGGTTAGCAACAAGTTTAGTGAATAATTTAGATTCCTCAGCATTAATTTTTTAGAGTACTGTATGAAGGGAAGGGGGCACTCTGATTGGTTGCTGTGGGGAACAAAGAAAGCCTTACACCTAGAGAATTGTCATACATGAGAACCTTAGTGAGTCTCACATTGGACTGCAATCTGATAGTGCTGCTATGATTATACATAGTTACATAGTTACATAGTTTGTCAGTTCGAAAAAAGACATACGTCCATCCAGCCCATTTGTTAAAGTGTTGCTAAAGTGTTAAAGTGTTGATCCAGAGGAAGGCAAAAAACCCCATGAGGTAGAAGCCAATTGTCCTCATGTTAGGGAAAAAATTCCTTCCTGACTCCAATCCCGGCAATCGGAAAAAATCCCTGGGAAACAACGACCCCCCCTCCAGAATCCTAGTCCACTATAACTTGTTATATTAACATCTAGAAAAAGTATCCAAACCTTCAGAATCCTAGTCACTATAACTTGTTAGGTTATCACGCTCAAGAAATGCATCCAGGCCCTTCTAGAACTCTGTTAGTGAATTCAGCATGACAATTTCCTCTGGAAGAGAATTCCACAGTGTCACTGCTCTAACAGTAAAGAATCCCTTTCTATGTTTATGTAAACTTTCTTTCCTCAAGACGTAGAGGGTGCCCCCTTGTTCTGATACAGTCCTGGTATAAATTAAATCTTTAGCGAGATCTCTATATTGGCCCTTAATATATTTAAACATATTTATTTGTCCCCCGAAGCCGTAATTTTTCTCTAAATAAATAACCCTAACCTTGCTAATCTTTCTGGGTATTGCAGTCCACCCAGTCCTTTTATTATTTTTGTTGCCAGCCTTTGTACCTGTTCAAGCTCTACAGTGTCTTTTCTGTGCACTGGTGCCCAAAACTGTACACATATTCCATGTGTGGGTTTTAACCAGTGACTTGTATAGTGGGAGAATAATGTTCCCATCATGTGCATCTTTGCCCCTTTTAATAAAAAAAAAAAAACCCATGATCCTATTAGCCTTGGCTCCCGCTGCCTGACATTGGGGGGTCCCATTTAATTTTTAACTGTCCACCAGGTTTCCCAAGCCCTTTTTCCCAAAGTAAACTTTTACCCAGTGTTTTTCCTTTTTTAACATTTTAAATCATGTAAGGTTTTTTCCTTTTCCCCATGTGCATAACCTTCCCATTTATCAGGTTAAGCTTCATTTTCCATTTTTTTTGCCAGGCCCCCAAACCTATCCAGACCCTGTTGTAAAAACACTTTTTCCCTTTTTGGTGTTTTTTCCCTTGACAGAGCTTAGTATCATCTGAAAAGATCGTTTTTTTACTGTGAAACCCTTTTTAAAGATCTTTTATGAAAATTTTTTAAAGAGGATAGGGCCCAAAAATAAAGCCCTGGGGGTTACCCCCCCTGGGTAACGGGATCCAGTCTGAGTTTTGTACCTTTAAATTTCCAAAACCCCTTTGTTTTCTATCAGTGACCCAGTTGTTACCCCTGGCACACATTTTCCCCAGCCCAACCCATTCTCTTTTTTTCTTATAAACCCTTTTTTGTGGAACATTTTTCCAATGCTTTAGAAAAACCCCAAATATTTTGACCCCCCAAGTCCCTTTCACCCCGACCCTTTTTCTGGAATTAACTTCCTATAGAAAGCGTTGAGTTTATTTGGGACAGGCCCCGATCCTTCTAAACCCATGTTTGGAACGGGTTATAAAATTATTTCAGTGAGTTTACTCCAGGATAGCTTCTCTTAGAAAACCTTCAAACTTTTTCCCCAAACAACAGAGCTTAAGCTTACCGGTAAAATTTTTTTCCAGGTTAAACCTTTTTTGCCCCTTTTTTAATTTTGGGCCCCACCCAACATTTGCTATGCGCCAATCCTTCGGGACATACCCGTTATTATCCCCAGTCCCAATAAAAATTAAAAAATAGGGGGGCCCTTTTTATCACATTACTTAACTCCCTTAGGGAAAACCGGGGGGGTATACCCTCAGGGCCTGGGGGATTTGTTATTTTAATTTTAAAAAGGGAGCTGCACTTCTTCCTGGGGTTTTGACAAGGGAAAACTTTAGGTTTGGGAAATTTTCCCCCTTCCTTTTTCCCCAAACAGGAAGCTCATCCTCCCCGGGGAAAAACATTTGGGGAAAAAAATAGTTTAAAAGGGGTTTTTTTTTTTTTTTTTTTTTCATCTCCCTCTTAGTCTTTCCCCTTTGTACTTTTTTAAAGGGGCCCAAAATTTTCTTTTATAATCTTTTTACTTTTTTATAGTTAAAAAATTTTTTTGGGGGTTTTTTTTTTTTCTATGGCAAAAATGTCCCTTTTTGTTTTTCCAGCTTTTCTTTTCCTTTTTCGTTTTTTTACCAAATTTTTTTTTAACTTTAGCCCTTTTTTGAGCCTCTTCACTGCCCTTCCCGTTTTAGTAGCTGAAAAGCTTTCTTTTTTTTTTTTATTGCCTCCTTTACTTTTCTGTTTATCCACAATTTTTGGGTTTTTTTTTTCCCAATTTTTTTTTTTACCCTATGGTTTGTAAACCTTTTCAAAGTGGGGGCCAAAGATGTTTTTAAAGATCTCCCATTTATTTTTTTTTTTTCTGCTATTTTTTTTCACCCCTTTTTTCCCCGTCAATAAAAGTTTTGTGCCTCTCTAAGCAGGGTTTAAAAATTTGCCCTTTCCCCAAATTCAGTGTTTTTGTGGCTCCTGACCAAAAAAACCCCTTTTTGAAAGGGTAAATGGAAGTTTATTTAAAATTTTTGGTCACTTTCCCCAGGTGCCCCAAAAAACCCGAACCTTTGTTACTCTGTTTAGGTTATTGTCCCAATAATTTAAAGTCTTGAAAAGGGGCCCTTTTTCTAGTTTGGGTTCCCGCACCCCTTTTGGGGAAAAGGGAAATTATCATTAGTTATAGACAAAAACCTGTTTCCTTTGTGGGAAAAGGGAAAAAAGTTTAGATTTCCCAAATTTTTAACTGGGGAGTTTTAAAGTTGCCCCTAATAACAACCTCCCTTTTTGTAAAAATTTTTCATTATTTGCCCGAGGAGCAAATCTTCTATGGGTTCTGTTATTTTTTGGGGGGTTTTAGCAGACTCCTATTAGAAGTTTATTTCTGTTACTACCCCCCTTTATATATTTACCCAAAAATTTATTCCACCGTTCATTACCCGTTCCTATATCCCTTTCCCCCCCCGTTTTTGGCTTTTAGACAGGTTTTTTAAAAAAGAGACAAACACCTCCCCCCCTTCCCCGGTTTTTTTACGGTTTACTTCTAAAAAGCTGTAACCCTGGCCCGTTAACCCCCCAGGGGTAGCTCTCGTTTCCCGCCTGTTTTCCCGTTTCCACATATGTTTAAAATTTTTTTCTTTGCAAATTTTTAAATTCTTGTTCATTTATTTTGTAGGTCGACTCCTGGGATTGGTTTGCATGAAAATTTGAGCATTTTTCCCGTTTTTATTCCTTTTCACTATTTTTTTAATATTGCCCCACCCCCTCCCTCCCCCTCCAAAACCCCCGTTTTTTACTATTCCCAAACTCTCAAACTTCACTATCTTGCACGCTATATGTGTAGTTTCCCTCCCCCCAAATCCCCAGTTTAAAAAATTCCTCCGGGTTTTTCCCAGTCATTTTTGGGCCCCCAAAACAGCTGCATCCTCCCCCTTTTGGTGCTGCCCGTCCCTAGATAGAGTCCTGATAGCCAAGACAGAAGTCAGCCCAGTTCTCCAAAAACCCAATCCCTCTTTCCTACACCAATTTTTGAGCCACTTATTCACCTCTCTAATCTCCCTCTGCCTCTCTGGTGTGGTCCGTGGAACAGATAATATTTCTGAAAATATTACCTTGGAGGTCCTTGCCTTGAGCTTTTTGCCTAAGTCCCTGAAATAATTTTTTAAGGACACTCCAGCTACCTCTAACTTTGTCATTGGTGCCAATGTGGACCATCACAGCTGGATTCTCATCAGCCCCACCCAGCAATCTGTCAGCCCGATCCGCGATATGTCGAACCCGGGCCCCAGGTAAACAACATACTCTTCGACGATCCTAGTCTTTGTCGCAGATTGCCCTGTCTGTGCCCCTTATAATGGAGTCCCCAACTACTAGCACCTGTCTAGTCTGATCTGCACTCCTATTCCCAATCTTACTGGAGCAGACAGGGGTAGTGTCTTGCTGCAGCAATGGTATTTCTGAGCTGACATCCCCCTCATCCGCCAATCTTGAAAATTTGTTGGGGTGTGCCAGTTCAGGACTAGCCTCGCTAACACTCTTCCCTCTATGCTCTTTCTAACTGTTACCCAGCTAGTTGCCTCATGTTCCTGCACCTCCATGCTACCATCCTCCCCAGAATCTAAACCTGCGAGTGATTGCTCAGTGGGCAGCCGGCTCGATTCAAAGTTGGCAATGGATCTCAGTGTTGCCACTTGCTCATTTAGATCCAGGATACGGGCTACTAAATGTGCAGTGTGCACACATCCTGCACAGAGTAGGACCCCCAACTGTTTTCTCAAATGGCATTTTATTTCCCGGGTTTGCATTGACACAATGTCAAACATGGAACTATGGGATTTTAACCAAAAAAAAGAAATACAGATACAATATTAAAAATCTTGTATAATACTGGCCCTTTTCTAAAATCCCCCTAATCTATATACACCCCCAATAAAAGTCCACACTATAAGCAAAACGACACTGTTAGACCAGGTGTAAAACTGGCGGGGCCCTCCAGCTTGTTGGGAAACTACAACTCCCATCATCCCCCACTGTTATAGATTATACAAATGCGATGATGGGAGTTGTAGGTTCCCAACGCTGGAGGTCCGCCAGGTTGACCACCTGTTCTTTAGGATAAACAGACATACTCAGAATACTCACATAGACCAACTTAGCTTTTAACACCTTTGATCCAAAGCAGTTCATGCATCATCTCTCCTTTGTAGAAGCAATGGAAGAATATTTAACTCTCAGATTTATATGAAAGGAATCTCTAAAAAACAACACAAAACATCTAGAATGGAGTTATACTGAAAAACAAACAGTAAGAACCATTCTACCACTAGGAATTTCCCACTAATGCGGATATTCTACAAAAGCTGAACCATGTGGCCTGTTTTTGGAACTAGACATATAAATGTGAATATGTCGCCCAATTATTTTGTACTATATTAATCAAGAGCCCTGATCCTATTCTTTTCTCACTAGTCCGATTTTAATTTCCATGAATGTAAAGATTTCTCTGATAACTGCCCGTCAATAGATGATTGTGGTGACGGCAAATACTGCTTGCAACTAGCTTTCAGATGATTGCAGAGAGATACTATACAACAGCTGTCATGACATTAGCATTCCTAAGACAATTGGTGTCCCCATAAGACGTTGAATAGGAGAGGTTTTATCACTGTGAAGGGAGGGGTATAGGGGATCATAACATCTTCCACTTGTGACTGGTGGATTCCTGTTATCTGTACACAATGGTGTCCTCCTTTCAGTGTAAACCCTGCTTTTACTGATAATGAGCAACACTTCTATGAAAACTCACTAACAAACAGTAAGTGTCAGAGGCGATTAATAGGCACATGGGCCCAAGAGGGAAAACTGCGGACTATAAGAATTATTAAAAAAAAAACTGAAAGTTGATATGGATAAATAAAAAAAAACATAAACCAAAAATTCCTAACAAAAGTGTATTAACATAACAATTGAGTTAAACAAATAAAGTGACATTTATGATGACACATTCTCCATTAAGGACATCTGTAAAAAAAAATGGATATATTGTGTTTGTGGGATTTCGTTTAATAATTTATGATCTAGAATACAAGGCAGGTCAATAATAAATGCAAAATAGACAAAAAACTATATAAAGAACAATGAGTTTTACAAGAGCATTCCAAAAATTTGGTGGAATATTTTTCCCTCAGAGGAATAACACATATTGCCTTAATTCTTTTTTAATTAATGATGTTTGTGTGTGACCTAGAATTATAGTAGGTTGGTGAAATCCACATATTTTTGTTATCTTACATAGTGAAGCAATAAATGTACAAAAATAATACATTTCTTCTTCTGCTCGGCTCCTAAATTTAGTCACGAGAAGATCTTACATTCAATGAACTGTATTAGAGGAATAAGTCTCCTGTAATAAATTTAGTAAAATGCTTGAAAAGAAGAGCTTGTAAATAAAATAGCATGCATAAAGGAAAACACAATAATTTGCATTTTGACTTGTGCAAATTAACTCACGGCACAGGTTGTCCCTGCCAAATATTTTAGGTCTATCTTGGGATATGAGTGTAGAATTCACCCAGAGCAGCCGGACATTGAGTGACTGCTACAGTATAGAACAACACAATCAACCCAAAACATTTATGTAATGAGATAAATCTGTTGTATGTTTGGTATAAGTAATGGTTGGTTTTATGCTGTTGTACGCCCAGGAATTAACAAGCTTAGTCCCTACGAGAGGTGATAAGAATTCATTAATCTAATGTAAATACTCTTATTGCAAAGTGACTTTTGATAGAGAAGCATGCTTGAATGATAAGTAGCAAGTAAAAATGAATGACCCAGCATAGCTACAAAGTAAGACATGAGCAGACAGCTGACATGCTTCATTGAAAGTCCTAATAAACTGATATTGTTTAATAAGTAAGCTGATAATATTAAATGATAACCTATATAATTATTAAAGGTAAATTTTTTTAAAACAAAAATTGCAAGTGAAGAGATTACTATGTCCACACGAAGCACCACCTTTGGATACTTTAATTAGAGTGTATTTTACCCTGAATCTCTTATAATAGTCTTTTGTTTGCAGAGCCATTTACCTTCCCTGTATTGTGCTCATAGATACTGGTCATTGCATGCAGCACTGAGAACCTCAGACAGTTATAAATACATTTATCAAAAGCTACTGTATACATAGAAAAGATTGATTGGTCAAGAACACATGTAGCAATAAATAGCATTCTGTCAGCATCCAAAATCATCAAGCTCATACGTTTGAACTATTACTATCTGAATTATTGCATCTTATATTACTCACTGGTACCATGGCACTGCTGCTGACAGAATGGTCGTTAATTAAAATACACAGAATATTGGCCTATTAACAAGAATTACAAAAGAACACAAGTATAACATTTAGTTAGCGGCATATTATATTAAAGGAAATACCAAATAGTAACATTATTTATTGTATATAATTGCATTAGTTTTTTTCTTTAAAAAATAACCAAAAAGATAGCAGCTGCCATATTCTCTTCAGGTGATATACTGTAAGACAAAATATTGATTGAAAATTTTAAACATATAGAAAACACTCCATTTGAAACTATTGGCGATGAAGTATAATTACAGAAAAAAAAAAGCACTTTCCTGCCTTGATCCTTTCTACATTATGCTACCTTGATAAACATTGATAGAGGTGGTACAACAGAGACAATCCTATAACAGTATATCGACTGCAGCAAGAATAATGCAGTGGATAGACACGGATTGAGTCCTTTCTTTTGAAGCCATCTATCATCTCTGGGCACAGAGTATCCCATGATGTCCATCAACTATTTCACTGGCAACCGCCCAAAAGCAAAGCCAGCACTATTGTAACTCTGAACATAGCACTCGCAGCAGCAGCTTTGTGGGTGTGGATTGTGGAGTTTAAAAGAACATTAATATTAGGTTTGTCTATAAATACAGAGGGTCAAATTCCGAATATCACTTCACGTAAATCTGGACCGGCACACTTGCTCATCAAACGTGTCAAACAGAATAATGCAAATCACCACCAAGGACTGGAAACCAAGGGTAACAGTACAAAAAGTGTACTAGGTCTATAATCACTTTGTTTGCCATAGCGACCAATCATCTTGCCCCTTACATTTCATATATTGCTCAATGAAAAATTGGAAAGGTGTTTCGTCTCTGAGTAGTGTTTTCTGTGTCCAGCACAAAAAGTGGATTTTTAGACCAAGACAGTAGTTTCTATCTTATGGCCCGCCAGTATTGTTGTTGATAAGCATTAAAATAAGTAATTTCGGTTACTGACAATTAGAAATAAGTAAGAGTTGAGCGAATATTATATGGTGACAAATTTGAAACGCACGGTAATTTCGATGAATCGATCATATTTAAGATCACGCCGTAATAATTTTAGGTTAAAATCTGTGCATAAACTATTAATAAACGCGAGGCCATGATTATCGGCGCTATCCAGCATTTTGGCTGCCAGCACATCAGCTTATACAGAATAAGAGTCAGTGTTGAGCTTGTTTAGTCGGATTACATGACAGTGGGATGTGGTATTTTGCGATTGGCTGGGAAAAATACACGAGTGTACCATCTTTTACATAGAACGGTCGCCAGTCCTGTACTAATGAGACAGTGTGAGTCAGTATCACAAAGGATAAGACGTGCTCTCTGCCTCTGTGCAAAACAGCACAGCAAAATAAGTCTATTTGTTCACAGAGACAGCTCTACTTTTAGCTGTGAAACTTAAACTTAGAGTAAAGAACAGTAGAATTTTATGCAGAATTTTAGGTATGGTTAGGTGCTTAGAATTTTAAGTATGCAAACTACCGCGGCTGTAAAGTCACAGTGGGTGGGTTGGTAGGAGTGGGTCGCCAGCGGAGCGAACACCAGTTGACAAAAGCTCAGGATAAAGAATACAGAATTATTGTTCACCCAACTTTGATGAGTATACATTGCATTGCAAGAATCATATTATAATTTAATTTTCCTTTATGAAATATACTTAAGAGTGATTTTGGGCACTTGAACTTAAAAAAGGATACCGATCGTGTTTCAAGTAACTGCAAGTCTATTTGTAGGTGCAAAGAACTCCACTTTAATTATCCCTTATTACATTTAGAGATACGTGATAATAATTCACTTTGGTGCGCAGTGCCAGCTTTGTTGATAGAGTCCTAACCATGCAGATTAAATTTGAATCAGCAATTTTTGTAGTCACCACAGTGTAATTGATAGGTGGACCTTCCCGTGTTAATAGATGACAGTCCAACTAGTCCTTGGGGACACTCACCGCACCCACTGTTATTCTGGCCCATGGCAGCTGAGACCTCCTGGTTAAGCAGATGGCTGTACCTGCAGTTCAACTGTGACTCTCACCGTTTAGGTCGGCAATCCGGATATGCTACAAAATCTCAAAAAAAACAGATATTGGTAAAAAGTGTTATTTCGTGAGGGTTAAGTAGTGTCAAGAATGGGCACCATTGCTGGACACAAATTGCTACAATTTGAGGCTTAGAAATTTTCTGGGGCTGGAGTCACTTATGGGGTCCGCATCAATTATGATGCTCCCATGAGTGAGTCTGTCCCAAATCACTGAATAAGGATTTGATGAAACATTAAGACGACAATTGAATTGAATCGTCGTCTGAATCGACATCTGTCGAGAAGTCCAGGAGGGTCAAATGTTCTTCTCCACTAAGAAGTTTATGTGGATGGATTAATGACATTTAGATTATTAGGTGATGCGGTACGAATTAACCATCATCTACACTTTAAAAAATACCTATAAAACGCATGGAGGGCTGTATGTAGGTATGTGTTATCAGACTTTTAAAAAAAAGTCGAACAATTATAAAAAAGAAAAACTATAAATAAAACATCCCTAAATAAAATTCTGTAAACAAATGACCATTTACCAAAAATATACTACAAGGACATTCACTGTACAAATATCATATAGCCTACTTTGTGACTGTGGTCAAACAGGTTTTAATAGGGTTCATGCAGATGGCCCCTAGCAGACATGAATATCCAAAAGTCCAGTGAACTAAAAATGTGGTTGAAAGACTCCTTTTTTCCGCACTTTATTAAATGTAGAGGGTGTCATGCCGGTTTGGGCTCATGCGTGACCCAGGAACAGTTAAATAATGTCCAATTTTCTATATAGAACTAAAATGTTGTTGAAAGACTAACCTTTTTCCGCACTTTTAATCTGTGGAGTCAGACAGGTTTAGATGGTCATTTCTTGCGGTTCAGGACAGATAGTAGAATAATGTCCAGTTCAACTAAAATGTGAGTGGAATCAAATACTTTCCATTTTCCCCGGTCACATTTTAATTTTGGGGGTCAGACAGGTTAATGGTCCATACTGTGCGTCCTGGACAGGTATATGACAAAGGTCCAGTTATCAACAAAAATGGGTGGTTTCAAAGACTCCTTTCCTAGCACTTTTTAATCGTGGTTCAGACAGGTTTAGATGTTTCATGAGGTTCTAGCTTGTGGTAACAGGACAGATATAGTACTGTCCATTAAACTAAAATGGTGGATGAAAGACTCCATTTTAACCGTGCACTGTCTTGTTAATCTTGGTGCATGCAGGTTGGGGCTCATGCTGCGTTCAGACAGGGATTATCAATGTCCAGTTTCAATAAAATGATGTGTTCATAAACAAACTCCTTCTAGCACTTTTTAATTTTTAGGTCAAATCAGATATATAAGGGTCATGCTGTGTGCAATGAACAGGGGAAATCAATTTCTGTGAATTGTTTTTTCTGGTAGGCTTTATAAAAAACCTAGCTATTGTTCATTGTACCATAAGAAAGAGCACTTATACCTTTAGACTGATTGTGTATGTTAAATATCCAGCTTCCATCTTTTCCAGTCCCTGTTTTTGTGGTGTAATAAATGGAGGTGTTTTGCACTCCCATAGACTTTAATGGTTCATCGGTCCGATAATCTATATCGACTAACGTAAACTTAGTTGGAACATTTGCCGATATCGACTAACGACCCATGACGATAGTCCAACGAAAACACTCACGACACGTAGAAATAGAGAAATAAGAACAAAGTTCACAACTTATAGTGCTTGCTATGTAACTTTTGTTGAAATAATATTACTCTGCTTTAAAATAAAAAAGACCCTAAATCTTAGATTTTAAGCCTACATTGCCCATTAATCAACACCATGGCAAACAATAAACAGTCAAAGCTGGGGATCATTTTTTCTACCTAGTCAGAAATTCAATATGTATGTGCTTTTTAAAGAGAACATAATGTTTGCCCTACTAAATTTATGATTGAATAACAAAGACATTTATTTTTGTCATTGAATGTTTCCCTTTGTAATAGATCATTTTATACATCATGGTTTTCTTATCAGATCATCTGATCTTTGTTTGGAATACCACAAAACTTCCATATAAAATACAATGACTAAGCTGCATCATTCCAAGAACAAATTCGCTATATGTGTTAAAATCCTTTTGTTTTCAAAAAATGTTTTCAGAAACCAAAAAAAATGTAATTTACTAGTCCGTCGATAAAAGAACCCCATCACATTTATTATGCTGTATACCGTTCACAGACAAAGGACAGCTGGTGCAATCCTTGATTGTTGTTAATACAGGCACTTTCCAACCTCTGAGAAGTCTCAAAAATCGATTTGAGGGCTTGGTCAAGATATTACTTCCAGCATTATCAAGTCTGAGGAAGTTACCTGCATTATGCACTACATCTCAACAAAACATCCTCCCAATCACCTCATCCTCCTCTCTCCAGTGACCCCCAGTGGCCCCAGTGACCTCACATACCCCCCAAATTTTGACTCTTATTGTGACTTAGTTGTGGTGGTGATATTTACCCCCCGCAAGAGGAATTACCCAACTCTCCATAATAATTATAGTGATCAGTACCCCCTTAAAACTCTTCATAGACCTCCACACTGACCCCATCTGAGTGAACAGGTCCAAAAAATCTCCATAGACACTGGCGAACCAAAAAGCACCATTGTGTACCAGGTAACCAAAAATCTCCTTTGACCAGGGCTCCGACCAAAAGGATCTCCAGGACCAGTGCACCAAAAAGCTCCGAGTGCCCAGCGACCAAAATGCTCCAGTGACCAGTCTAACAAACGTCACAGTGACCCAGACGACCAAAAAACTCCAGATTTTGTACCAGCGATACATAAATCGACCTAGATTTACCCCGATGATATCAATGGTTGATTATTTCACATTAAATAAAGTGGAATAAAAACTCCCCTGATCACATTACATTTGACATCTTGCCAAATGATGACCGTGAGACCAAAAATTGCCAGATGATTGGTACTCAAAAACTCCATTCACACAGCGACCAAAAATCCTCCATTACGAGGCATACGAAAAGTATGTGGAGACACAGCTGTCCCCACGATGCCCAAGCTTATAAAGGGATAGGTAGCAAACACCATTCCTCCTATTATTACCCTTATATCTAGGTATATTCACCGCATATAAATTATCAGATTCCCCACTGCCAGTGACCGGTAACCAAAAATCGCCAGTGACCAAAAATCTCCAGTAATCGGCAACCAAAAATCGCCAGTGACCATTGATTGAAAATCTGCAGTGATCGGCAATGTAAAAATTTCCAGTGACCAACGTCCAAAAATCTTTGAGTGAACCACTACCAAAAAATAGTAAATTGACCAATGTCCAAAAAAGTAGTGGACACACTGCAGTTTCCTTGCCTTAGACTTCCCTCTGCCCGAGATTATTATTGGATAGGTAGCAATACACCTGCCATTTAGTTTTACACCTCCTTCATATGTAGGGGTTACTACTCAACCAATTAAAGTGGATCTATTGCCTCCTGATTTACTCTCGTCCAATGACCCTCCACCAGTAACCGTAGAAAACTCCAGTGCTGGCAACCGGAAATTATTTGTTTAAGTAGTTGATATAGATGATAGTTTATAGTGCTAAAGTCAATCCACCTATTTTACACCTCTGGATACGTAGTGTACAAACTTAGGATCTGGAGTTGATCACCTAATCCACTTTTGATTTTTTTTTTGATTTTTTGTTAAAAAATAAAAAAGTAAAAAAAATAAAAAAACTTACAAAATTATAAAAAAGTTTATAACACATCTAAGGGGAACACTTGCTGTTAAATTACAGCGAGGAGACGTATGCCCTGATACAAACACAGCAAGAGAGGGTGAGGAGCTGTTTGCACTCTCATCCTCAAGTGACTCAAAAACCCCTTGTCAGTGCAGAAAAGACACTGTCATTGTGCTACCTGGAATAAAAGAAGGTACGTCTGTTGACAATTATACTCCACAGCTACCCAATGTTACTGCTTCCTCAGGCATTCGTATTGACACAACATTATTTGGGGCTAGGTTTGTTTTTTATTTTTTTCCTTTAATTTCACTCTCACAATAAATTTAATGGTGTGAGAGAAAACATCTTTATAAACGCCATTCAGTTTTAATACTGAGTACAAATATAGAATCATGAATTTATGTTTAACATTTGGGGCATTACAAAAAGCCTCATAAATATGGATTACTGGTTCCCCAGATATTTAATATACCATCCCCTCGAAATCGAATAGTTATTTATTAAACAGACATAGTTTGTGAGGCTATCCCAAATTTCTCCCTAACAATGCAACTAAGGCCGCTGGCCCTCTTCTACATCACCCAAATTTTGACCTGTGGCATCTACAACATGATGGCCATATTGAACCCAAAAATCTAAAAATTAAGCCAGTTTTATACCCTCGAACAAAATACTGCCATAGACGAATCTCTTAATAATTTTAAAGAGAGGCTGCAATTTCGTCAATAGATTCCAAACAATAACAGTCCCTGGTATAGAATCAAAAAAAGTAAAGATTATAGTTAACCCAGGTAACAGTACTGAATCAAAGTATAACGAGGAAAGATATAATAAACCACCCAGAATGTCTTCCGGCCATATGTCCTTATGCAAAATACTTAGGGACCTATTCACTACCTTTTACCTTGTGCAAAGGCATAGCCACCTATTGCCTTGTGACCAATTTTTAAACAATATTATCGCTTTGCTAAAAGCCCTTATAGCCAGAAACCACACATAGCCGTGGAACCCGTATTTAAAAAATCAATCCGCCAAAAATCCAACGATACAATGTGCTGCATAGACAGCAATGAAAAATCCGTGCTGTAGTCTTTACAGCAGGGATTTTTTTACTGCTGGGTTTAAAATCTGGCGAAATATGCAACATGTTGTATATTCCGCTGGATTCTGCTCAGAGTTGCCATCGCCCTCATACATTGGATCTATGGGGCGACAGCAGATCTGGACAAAAACCGTGGTCCTACAAGTGTCAAAATGCCATATATGATAGCTTAAGATTGTGTAGTATAATTCTGGCTGGTCCACCAGCGAAGAACTATGTCTTGTCAAATATAGGAACAAACTTGGACGTTCTGTAAATCCACTTTGACCATATCATGGACCCGAGCACCTTTTTTATTCCCTGTATGTGGCTCCACCACACAAGCCCCCAAACCTGACAACAAATTTATGGGTGGCGTTGACCTCTCACACCGGGTAACAGCCCTACAGCGCCATGCGCAAAACAATTATCGGGTCTAAAAATTGGCTGTCCACTTAACCCAAATTGCCCTATATGACATATTTGTAATTCACCGATCTGCTGGCAGTGGGGATACTTATCTTAAATTTCAAGAAAAAGTAATAAAGTCCCTAATATTAAAAGATCAGGAATGAAAAACCCTGAAATCCAGCATTTGAGTTTAATTAAAAATTTTTTTCCGGGCCCAAAGAAATTTCCCCACAGAAATACCCCACTAGAAAAGAGGCCCCAGAAAATTGCAGGGTGTGTTCAAAACAAAGGATTGGAAGAATATTGCATACCAATGTGATGTATGTCCCACAAAATCTGGTCTATGCATTAAGAAATGCTTTAAAAGGTATCACACTTTTTGGATTTTTACATTTATTTCTCTAAACCCCTCCCCCCTGAAATTTACCGGCCCCCACCCATTTTCCCCATAATTTTTTTACTTTTTAAAATTTTCAATTTTTACCCCTACAGAAAAAACCCAAACAACATTTTTGATATACCTTTAAACCTACAGCTGTACTGGAGGAAGTTTCTTTTTCATCCTGGGCAAAACAATGAGAACAAAAAAATCCGGGAAAACAAATTTTTCCCAATTTTTTTTCCGGCCCAGGTTTTCTTATTTGGGCTGGATTTTTTTGGAATGGTGGTAGTTTTATGGGGCCCCCCCCAGTGTGAGATATTCAATCCCACGTTTTAAACACTTCATTAATTAAATTTTCATTTACCCTTTGATAAAACCATAAAGGCTGTACTTTACAAATAGGTTTAAATTTTTTTGGGGGATTTGAGTTTTTTAGGGAATTTGTTTTTAAAGAAAAATGGGACCCAAAAGCCCTTTCCCCAAAATTCCCCCCCTAAAACCCAAAAACCATAGCCGGAAAATTTTATAATAAATTGTGTGGTGCCTTTTTCTAAAACCCCTTTCCCTCTGAAAAAATTTAAAAAAATTTTTGGGCTAATTGGAAATAAATCCTTTTATTATTGGGAAAAATTCATTTTTCCAGTTCCATTGGTAAAAATTATATCAGAATGCTCATTAAACCGCTAGATTAATTCTTTGATGGGTGTAGTTTTTTTAAAAAAAGGGTTTACTTCTTGGGGGTCGTACTGAAATTAACTTTTTGGGGCCCTCAAATCTAACCATATAAAAGCTCTTTTCCCCTTTTGATCTAAATGTGTTTCCTAAAGAGCAATAAAATTAATTTTCCCTACATGGGGGGAAATTGCCTAACAAATTTTAGAAATGAAAACTTTTTATTTAAAATTCCATTTTTTTGGGAAAAAATTTAAATTAAATTTTCAAATTTTTACTTCCCAATACTAAAGGGAATTTTTTGGTAAAACCGGGCAGGTTAAAAAAAACACTATAAAAAAGGATGAAAATTCCCCAAAGGTGTGATTTCCAAAATGGGGTAACCTCTGGGGGGTTTGTACTGTACTGATATTTTGGGGGCCTTGCAAAAGTAAAAAATGGGGGGCCCTTTTACGAAAAAAGCCCCAAACCCCCCGGCCCACTTTGGGGAACGACGGCCCCCCCCCGACTTGGGGGGTACTCGACGTTGCACGGCCCTCTGGGGGGGCGCAAGGTCACCAGATACTGTTTTCCCCTGTTAAACCCCCGTCCCCACAGGCACAGGGAACAAAAAATCTGCCACCAGTTCTCTTTGGTTTTGTTATAAACCGGGCCGTACCGACTTACAACAGGTTTAGGAACCAACCCTGGGGGAGCTAATTTTACTATAGAAACCCATTTCTAGGCCCTTTTTGAGGCCCCATGATCAAGAAAGACTAACTCAGATTAAAAAT
>JAODAL010048071.1:0-29331 GCA_025379985.1 Phyllomedusa bahiana | reverse complement strand
ACCAGTGGGTGACTCATCCCCACTTCCTGTGCATGCTGGCCCCTGAGACTCCCCCCCTCCCCCCTCTGTGTCCTGTACTGTGTCTCCCCCTATCAATTTTTTTTGTAAGAGTGTATAAACCCAAAGGGCATTTAATCTAGCTGAGCAACTTGAACTTTTTCCCTCTCACGCTGGAGTGTTTTAAAAGGGCACAGATTGTTTCTATGCGGAGGTTAGGACCAGGAAAAAAATTTTTATGTTTTTCATTGTAGAATCTTTGCAGTCTGTTTTGCTTGGTATGGAGAGAGAAAATGCTACAACCTTTAACTTGAGTCAGGCAGGATCGACACAAAATTGTGCTTTTTCTGATTGTGTACCCCCTTCAGTGAAATTCTGTTTTTTTCCCCTGTATAAGTGAAATGTGACGGTCCTTATCTGGTGAGAGACACAGCTCGTGAATTCGACCGGGGGGGACAAAATGTAAATGAGCTCTGGATGAAATGCAAGGAGGAGGGCCGGAGGGTTGCCCAGGGACTGGATTCAGTGTAAACAAAAAACCAAAGTAAGGAATACTTGAATACAAAAAGTTTGCTAATGACACCCAATTGAAAAAGTTGCTTGTTTTACTGTCCCCTTTTCTGAAGACCATTTAATAAAAAATGTTTAAAACCCCTTTAAGGTGGGTTTTGTAAAAAAAATTTGGGTTGAAACTTTTAATAATTTTAAAATAAAATTAAATACAACACCCCAACCTACAAAGGCTTCCCCCCCCACAACTATGGAAAAAAGCCAAATAGTTCCAGCCAGTAATTTTTTAGTACAATAACAATAACAATAACTATTGACGGCCGACAAAGTGGGGGGGTTGCACTTTCCCCGCCCCGGTTTCCCCCTAACGTTTCCCTAAGGGGGGCCCAAATGACAAGATAAGTAAATCTAAAACTTAGTGCAATGTATCGTATGTATACGGACTATCAATAATCCATAAGGTCCAAAAGTAAGAGGGCTTACACTGAACAGGAAAAACAATGTGTGAAGCAAATTAAAACCTTAGCACTTTGCTACGACTGTCTGCAAATACCCCTGGGGACATCATCCCGACAAGGACGGCCCCACCTTGAAACTTGGCTATTATGCCCTGGTGCAAACTGGTCAGCGAGTGCCTAATAGAATAATAATCAAATGGTAAAGTCCCCAAAAAAGTTCCAACGCATTTCTTTCCTAGGTTGTACAGGAATACCTCAGGGGACAATAGAATACGTGTGAACAGTAGAGAAACCCATCTCACTCAAAAAGAGAACCGATAAGGACAGAATTACAGGAACAAATTCCAACAGGATGTTCCTGTAGCCTAGAGTGTAATAGGCTAATATGGCCCTCCTATTGTTTCTGTTTTAGTGTAAGCCCTTTATTTGGGGCCCTTTTGGATTATTGATAGTCGTTTTTACTAGATTATTAAAGGGTCAAATTTTAATCTATTTTTTAAGGAGTAATCCCGATGGGGAATACTTTTCCCCCACAAAGGTGATATTTGAAAATTGTGTCAATAAATGACTAAGTCTAATATTTTTGACTATTTATTCACTTGTAGTTTTAGGTCAAATGTTTGCAGAAATCTAGAAAATTTTTTACTCCTTAAACACCAGGCCTGAAAAAGGCCTTCATTTTAAAATTTTTGCCTCATAGATTTTTTTTTTTTTTTACATTTGTTCAGTGACGCAGTTGTAGGAGAATTTGTTTTATGTAGGAGAAGTTGTATTTTTTGGGGGGGTGCGTTTGGTTTTTAAATTTTAAATTACTGTGTCATTTTTTTTTTTTTTACTGCAGCGTAAACATAAAAATTTTCATTTTTTATTTTTTATATCTTTCATATTTCACACTAAAAAAAACTCATTAGAATAATACTACAGGTTGTGTGGATACCTAATGTGTGCAGCTTTTTATGTGCAATGTATGCACCTTAATTTTTTTTTAAATATTTATTTTTTAATTCAGTTTTTTTCCCCCCTTTTTATGTTTTTTTTTTTTACCCCCTTTAAAGGGGTTTTTTGTACACTTTGTTTACTTTAGTTTTTTGGTTTGTAACTTTTTATATTTGAATATAATAATTACGTTGTTCAGTATGACACAGAAAGGGGAATATTTCCTTAGGGAGAGCCCATATGGTTGGGGGGTTTGAAAATTTTTTTTGTACACACTAAGCATCTGCTACCCAAAGGCTTTAGGGGAAAGATCGGGAAGCTCACACACCAAATTGGATGAAAAAATCATCAATTTTCTTCTGACTAAAGAGTTTTTTAAAAGCAAAAGGGCTGTTACCAAGCGGGGAAAACTAAAATTGCCTCCCCCCCAGAATCAGTAAATCGCTCTGCAGTGGGGGGCAAAACCCTAAAACGTGTATGAAATTGAGTTAGCTGGCTTGGGCTAACATAGAGCAAAAAGTGGTTTTTAAAAGGGGATGTTGAGTTCTGGCCAGAGCGTGACTGGAAGCCCTCTGGCATAAATTACCAAAACAAAGATGGGAAATAAGGGGAAAATGAGGGGGAGTAACCTGTCATCACCATTTGGAAGGTTTTGCTCAGCAAAGACCAAGAAGCAGGAGATTGTGGGGTGGATAGCTTTTAACAAACAGTCGCACGAAATCACAAGTGTTCAGAACAGTGTAAAAAAACATGACAGTTCAAGCAAAACAGGAAAAAAAACAAGTTTTTTACTGTCCTTATTGGGGGAAAAAACTGCGCTTAACCCTTTGAAAAAAGGAAAGTCTACCAGTTTGTATGGACCCAACTTTATTTCTAAATTAAAGCAAAAATGTTCAGAAAAAAAAAATTCTGAATCCATGGATTGATAAAAACATTCAAAGTTTTTCCCCCAAAAAAATGACATATGACAGATTTCAGAAATGCGGTTGTCAAAACTGGCAGCATTGGTAAGGGGTTAAATCATAAGTGTCTTTAGATAAGGCAGGTTCAGAGTGTTCGGATTAAGAACCAGATTTCAATATATTAATAACTAGATGAGGTTGGGTGACAGTTTAAGATAGACGTGTTGTTCAAGGAGTTTTAAGCTAAATGGGGGTTTTGAGTGGGGGAATTTGGACAAAAAAAGGGAAAGGGAAGGGTTTACAAAGAAAAGGAGAAGATGTCGGTAGTTAGTTATACAGTAGGTTAAAGAGATGGTTTTGGGGTGATATTATACATACCCCAAAAGGGTTGGAATGAGGTGGGATGGTTAAAAATCAAGAGGACAGGGGGTGAGGTGGGATTTTAAATGCATGGAGTGCTTTTCTTAGTAAATGCTGGGGGAAGGTTTGGGGAAGAGCAATGTATTTGGTGGATTGTGGCTTAGGGGGAAGTTTCTCTGGTGTATTTGATCTTATGCTTGAAGTACATGGCAAGATCTTAGAAAAGTAAAGATGTGTCAGGGGACAGGAGAAATGCAGGGAGAAGATGAAGGTGTTAAAAAATTGTATCGAGTTACAAGACAAAGAAGATATGAGAGGGGTAAACTAGTCCTGTTTGGCAGAAGTGCAGACTACAAGTTGAGTAGTGTTTCTGCAGCATGCTCCAGGTGATGGCCAAGGGGAGATGAGGCCTGAGTGGTTGATGTTGGGGTAATTGTCACAGTACAGACATCTCTGGGCTCTCTCCCTTGGGTGCAGCATTACAGTAAAGGGAATACATACCTGAGTCGTTGGTGTTCTGAACAAGTTCCCTGGGGTACTCCCTCTGGTGTAGGTTAGGTGTAGTATTGCGGCCCAAATGGGATGTACCCAAGATGGTAGCAGTTAGTACAGTTTTCTCAGACACACACTTATGAAGGCAATGTTAATGATAAAAATAATGGCAGTCTTTGCCGAAGAAACATGCAATACCCAGTACTGCGGTGTTACACTTATACTGTATATTTATAAGACTTCAGCCAAGTTGTTTTTCTGCCATTGTTGCTTTGCAGCTCTGGAAACTTGCCTCACGTTTCTGTGCCAAGATTGCCTTTCAACTCAGCAAGTTCTATTGAGAGGGGAGACCGAGTCAAGAGCTAATTGTGCTGTAGAAAACAGAGCCTTTGTCTATAAACTAGTGTTGGGAGGGTGGTGCCACAACAGAAGAATTAATGAGATTGTAGATTTGAGAGCTAAGGCCCTTCATGTATGGCTCTTGGAGGAAGATATGTTCAAGCATTGTTGAATTAGGAAAGGAAGTTGAACGATACATAGAGTTGTTGTAGTTGTATTTGATTAAAAGCAAGGAAATTATGGTTTTAATAAGAGATGTAACACTCCATGATCTGAGGGGACAGAGGTCTCTAGTGAGAGATCTATAAGGATTCCAAAATTCACCAGATGGTTGCCAATGTTTAAAAAAGGTAGAAGCCCACCATCGGAGTGGGGTGCCTGGGACCCATCAGTGGAGTTGATTGTTGTGGCCAAGAAGTTGAGTTGATTCTTGGACCCCCCAGTGGAGGTGATTCTTAGGGCCCACCATACAGCTACTCTACCTAAAAGTACTTACAACAAATGACTCTTGTACTCTGCTTCTTGCATTTTGCCTCTCTTTTTTGCTTTTCCTCATGGGCCCTGGGGCCCACCAAGGGTTAATCCTGTTCCCATGTGGTCCAGCCCAAGCCTGTTTGTGCCAGACTATAAGATAGTGGAAATGACTACTGGAAGGGAAGAATTCACAACTGATTGTGGAAATATTACTTGTCATATGATGTTCACTAGACCTAATAGCTGAGGTGGTGGTAGGGAGGTGGTAACTGATGTGTCACTGAATGGATTTAGGTACACAGTCAAAGAGATGCTAAAGTTTTCAGCCTAAACTCCCATGAGGAGGATTGGAGTTCACTGCAGATGGCAGAATTTACAGGACAAGTGCAGCAGGGTGTGTCTGAACAATGGAGACATAACAACACAGGAGTAACTACAGCAGGCATCCTCAAACTGTGGCCCTCCAGCTGTTGGGAAACTACAACTCCCATCATGCATTTATATAATCTATAACAGTGGGAATGATGGGAGTTGTAGTTTCCCAACAGCTGGAGGGCCGCAGTTTGAGGATGCCTGAACTACAGGAACAAATTAAGCACCATAAGGGTCAACTGACATCCTGACAGCATTGTCTGGCAACATAGCACAACTACTAAGAGGAGAGGCTTAGCTAGAACCCATAGGGCCCCATAGCAAGGTGAGATGGTTTTTATTCCCTATTGAAATGAAACTAAAACAGGAGCATAAAAGTAATAATTACAGTTATAAAAATTAGTGTCATGTACTAGAGAACCCACAAAGTTCTGCTGGACACTAGAAAGCCACCGACTAGTTTCACCCTACAAAAATACATAATGTTCTTGGACCTTTGGGCCCCATTGCAACTTATATGCGTGCTATGGCTTGAGTTACGCCCAGATGTGTGTTTGGTAGAAATAAAGGGGATTTGGATATTTGTATGTACAGTGGGAGTTTTAGAGACAGTTATATCCTGAGAAGAGGCTATATTTATAAAAACAGAGGTCTGGATTGGGAAGCACAATGGGTAAGTCACTGGTAGTGTCATCACAAGGGGAATACTGTGTATTCTGGGAAGTGTTTGGATGTGGCAGAGCAAGGGCACAATACATGATAGGAGGTTGTAGAGCGGACCACCCTGCTGAGTTAATTTATGGGGAAGGGCAGGTAAGTGATATAAGGGAGTCTCACTGAAGAGACAGGGAAGGAACAAAAGGTCATTTATGGATTGAAGAGACCAAGATTTCAGAGGGCCTTATGTATGAAAACTGTATAGCAGTAAGACTCTTTGTTGCCCATAGCAACCAATCAGAACTCATAGCAACCAATCAGAATGGAGGTTGGTTATAAGTTTTATAGTAAAGCTACAGTGGATAAAGCCATCCAGTGATGATGATTCACTCCCCGAAAGGTCCTTCAGTGGTTCCTTATCCACTGCAACATCTAACGAAGGCAGAAGATGGCTCCAGGGAGAGTTTAGGGAGACAGCAGTGAAAGAGACACTCATCGATATTGCAATTCTTAGTTAAAACATCAAAGGGCAAAGTGAAGGGCCTTTCCTGGGCCTACATAGAGGGGGTTATGGAGGACAGAGTGGGAAGCCTCTTCAGTATTTCCATTGGATAGAGGTGGTCTTCCAGACAAATAATTGGTGTGCCATCAAGGTCTGGGGCTTGTTACCATTTTCATTAAAGCAATGGCGTGGGTAACATCTCGACTTCTGTTTTAGTAAACGAGAAATAATTATGTTTGGACCAGAAAACAAAAATATGTTACGGAGATCATTAGAGAGGTGCAACCACCTGCAGGTTTCTAGACAGCGAACAGGTGGCAAACTCCTGAAGGTTAAACTATTTTAGTCCTAAACTACCAAGATAAAGTAACCTTTGAACTTGGCCCTGTGCACCTCCAACAGAATAAAATACAACAGAAAAACAATTTGTGACCAAGGGACGTCACTAACAACGAGCCCCAATCCACAATGAAAAATACAAAAATATGGAGAAAGGAAATAATTAATACTTAACATTTAATAAATATATACACAATAAAATAAGTGGAGCTACCATAAATCCAAAGGCGCTATAATGGCTTGAAGGGGTTGTCTCACTACATTGATTCATCTCACCTCAGTCCTTTTTTCTTGATTTCACTTTGAATCCAGGGGCGTGTTTACTGGCTTCTACTAGGCTGCAGTAGAAGCCAGGTCTGTAGCTATAACAACCAGTGCTGAAGCCTATCAGGATAGATCAAACAGGTCTGTAGCTATAGCGACCTGAGTAGCTGATGCAGCCCATTAAAGAGGGGATATCTAGGAATAGGTAGGACACTGTTAATGGACACATATTGCAATGTGACTTGTTTTTGCAAGATCTTTAACATAAAAAGCAATCCTTGTAGTGAGACAACCCCTTTAAAGCACATATAAAGCTGTAATACCACTCAGAACACAAGTATCAGAAGTATGGTATCCTTGTGCCAAATAAGTGTAGTGATGCAACACCATACAGGGGGCAGCTGACTCTACAGCACCCTTCAGCACCAAGGCCATACAAAATCTGAACACTGTTACACCCTAGGAAGATTCATAGACTGGTCAACCTATGACAAGTTTGCGCAGCCACACGTTGCTTCCATCCAACCTTTAGGTGACTATGGAACCATATGTGGGGATGATCACTATTCCAGGTAAGATCCTTATTATCTGCAGTATATTACCTGATTGTTTGTTAAGCTCTAGGACCTTTTTACAGTAGATATCAGTACTATTATACCTCTGTTGTCTTGTAGTATGAGGGCAAGGGATCTCACAATTACTCCTTTCACATATACTCTGGATATACACTTATGTGTATCCTCTGATGCATACCCTATTATAAAATTGTGTGTCTCCTAATTAATTGAGTCCCCTGATGATATCCTGGAGGAAAGGTCTTACATGGTACTGTATTGGTGGGAAATGTAAAAGACTAGATGCTGCCAGAGCCATGTGTTAAGAACAATATCCACATGCAGTCCCACTGAAACCATTGCCTTCCATGTCACTGTACTGGTGAGCAGAATGGAAGACTAGTTGTGTCTAGTGCCATGTGGCTACAGCAATGTCCACACTCAGTTGCACAAGAACCTTAGTCATACATGTCAGTAAACTAGTGTACAATATGTAAGACTAGTAGTGTCCAGAGCCGTGTGGTAAGAGCAATGTCCAAATTCACCCCCACCAGAACCTTAGTCTTACATGTTACTGTATTGGTGGGGATGTGGATAACTAATTCTTGTTTTAGCTTTGTGGATAGACCAATGTCTACATTCAACCTCACAAGAAACTTAGTCTTATATGTCACTATACTGGTGGGGAGTATAGAAGACTTGTTGCTGCCAGATCAATGTGGAAAGAGCAATGTCCAAATTCAGTCCTACCAGAGCCTTAGTCTTACATGCCACTGTCCTGGTGGAAAGTGTGGAAGACTAGTTGTGGCCAGTGCCATGTGGATAGAACTATGTACACATCCAGCACTATCAAAAAATTAGTCTTATATCTCACTGTTCTATTGGGGTGTGAGGAGGACAAGTTGTGGCCAGTGCCATGTGGGTAGAGTAAGGCTCTTGTGGGACTGAATGTAGACATTACTCTTTCCATATAGTTCCAGCCACAACTAGCTTTCTATACTACTTACCAGTACAGTAACATGTATGACTGAGGTTCTGGTGGGACTGAATGCTGAAATTAGTCTTATATGTCACTGTAATGGTGGAGAGTATCACGAAAAGCCTAGGTGCTAACCGGTTATCACATTCTCGTGTAGCCAGTGAAATGACATCAATGGGGAATAAGAGGAACCACTAGACAGTGCCAGTGTGCAGACCTTTTATACCCTCTAAATCAAGCTACATAAGTAAAGCATCACTCCTGATTGGTTTCCAGACTTTAGCCAATCGGTGGACATTCAGCATCCAACTGGTCAATTCACTTCAAATCACACTTTAATAGGTAACATTTTCACTCCTCACTTATACATATTCAGATCTGACTACCTGGCTAGTCAGATCTGAACTTGCTTCTTATCTATAACATGTGGACTTTCCTGAAGCTTCTAACTTAATATTTCTGCAATATCCTTGTAGTTGGCAATTAGGCCGGCACCATCTTCTCACAGCGCAGCTAAAAAACATATCTTTATCCAGATTTAAAACACCATTTTATATGTTTATATACCTGAGACTCGTTCAGAGATAATAGATATTAATAGATATTAATATCTATTTTTGTTTTTGTTTCAATTTTAAAAATGGTGTCACAGATATTTAGTGAACTAGCACAATAAATCTGCCTCTCCAGAAACAGCCCCTGTAATAGATAGTGCTGACCCGAACATACACAGAGCAGCTGCAGATGCTGAGGGAGGTCTAAATCCATCCCGACCTAATCACTCTGTGGCCATTTCTACTAAACAGTCACACACATTCTGTTTTATTGTCCATATACACACATGAAAATCCTCCCTATCAGATGAATGGGTAAGCAGGAGATGCTCCGCCGCACTGGTCCACCAGGCCTCAAATAGCTGAGAAGGGATTGTTCTTACAAGAGGATAGGAGAGGCAGACGGTCATCTCTGTGGTCGCTCATCATCTTGCTTCATCATCTTATGGTAAAAACTTCAACAAATAAACCATTATCTCCACAAATAAATGAATGTAAATCAAAGCTGGTATTATTCCTCCTAGATTCTATTACACCATGTTACTAGGTGCAAAAATGAGAAAGTATCTGTACATCGCCCCTCAGGGTCAGAATAGTACTTTAATAATAATAATAATAATAATAATAATAATAATAATAATCTTTATTTATATAGAGCCAACAAATTCCGCAGCACTTTACATTAAAATTTACGACAAAAGACATCTTTACACAGTGAAAGTTTACTTAAATGAATAAAGGGTGAGGGCCCCTGTTTCGCAGAGCTTACAATCTAGGGGGGGGTGTCGGGGGGAGACAACGGGGGAGAAGTGTAATATAAAAGGGCCAGCCTTTTTCATAAATATGGGGGGTTTACATAAAAAATTGGGAAAACCTGCCACCCTGACGTACACTTTAAGAAAAGTGCCTGTGAATGCCCAAATAAGGGAGAGATAGAAATGTGTGTGATAGAAGGTAGGGGGTTAGAAATTAGTGTTTTGGTAGGCCTGCCTAAAAGGTATTTTTCGGGCACTCTTTAAAAACTGCGAAGGCTGGGGTTGTGCCTGATGGTACGGGGAGTTTGTTCCAGAGAACGGGGCACACGTGCGGAATCTTGAAACGGCGGGGAGGTTCGATGATTGTGGCCCGTAGTTTGAGTCCGCAGCTTTTACAGAATTTTTGGGTTTTTCTTCTTGAACACAGAGAATCCCCTACGGTCATTGTACTGATGACGGGTGGGGATTGTTATTGGGGGGTTAATTACAGCTTTTTGGGGCTATGATTACGGGAAATCACCAAATTTTACTATTAAGAGGGGCGAATCGATTCAAACAAAGTGAATTCTTTTAGAATTTCGGAAAACTTCGGTTTTTCGGAACAATCGAACTTTGGGGGACTTAGGTGAACAAATGTCTTTTGATTAAAAAATAAAGGGCTGAAAAGCACATGGCCAAGGGGCAAAGCATTTGGGGGGAAGAAGGGAACACCTGCATGACATGGCAGAGATGAAGCCAATAAAACCAGGGGGGATTCTTGACGTCCCCGCACATAAATCCGGGCGCGACCCCGGGGAGTCAACTCCCTCACTGTGTCAAAGGGAAGGGTTTTGCCCCGGGCTGATAGCTCTTACTGAAGAATGATTTTTATATAGGATTTCTGGGGGGTGTTCAGTTGTCTCAGAGACTGTTCTTTAAATGTTCTATTTCTAATTTTTTTGGGTATTGGATCTGAAATCCATGTGCGTCACTGCAGCTGCATATACATTCAATACCAAGGGGACTAAGCCAGTTCCTGTTGTTTCATTTAAAAAAACCTTTTTTACAATACAAAAACCATTTCATTTTGGTGCTCAATTCTATTGCGAAATTTACATCCAGGGAAATTTAAAAGGTTTTTTTTGGGGGGGTGCTGACCCAAAAACCGTCTTTTTTCAACGCCAAAATATATAAATTTTTCCGTAGCCAAATTCCAAAAAAGGGTTTAAATTAAAAATGTATCTCTTGTTGTGTGGCGTAGAAAACACCAATTTAAAAACAGCTACAAAGCTATGGTTTGTGCGGTCAATTCTTTGGCGCAATTTAATCCGGGGGTTTTTTAAAGCGTTGTTTTGTTGGTGTGCGACCCCAAGAAACCGTCTTTTTCAACCCCAAAAATTAAAAATTTTTTCCCCTTGCCTAATTCACAAGAAAAAGTTAATTACAACTGATTTGTTTTTGGGTAGAAAACACGAAATTGTAACACGCTACAAAGCTATATTTTGGGGGGCTAAATTCTTGGCGCAATTTACACCCGGGGGTTAATTTAAAGCGTTGTTTGCGGGTGTGCTGCCCCCAAGAAACCGTTTTTTTTCCAACGCCAAAATATAAAAATTTTTCCTGTAGCCTAATTCACAAGCAAGGTTAATTACAACGTATCTCTTGTTGTGGGGCGTAGAAAACAGCAATTGTAACAGCTACAAAGCTACTAGTTTGTGCAGCCAATTTTTTGGGCGCAATTTACATCAGGGTTAATTAAGCTTTGTTTTGCGGGGTGTGCTGACAAAAAAAACCGTTTTTTTTAAAAGCCAAAATATTACTTTTTTTCCTGTAGCCTAATTCTTTCCCCAAAGGGGTTAATTAAGCCTGTTTTGCTTTTACATTAGTAAAATACACGTGTTTTTAAACACAATACAAGAAAATTTTTTCCCTGGCCATTTGGGGAGCGCAATTTATACCCAAAGGGGGTTACCCAAGCTTTTTTTACGGGGTTCTTTTTGGAGAAAAAAGGGTGTGTATTTTTCAATACAGATATCATCAAAAACGTGTCTGTACATTTTAGAACAAAGTGTATGTCAGACAGAGGGGTGGAGGCCTCACCTGGAGTGGCAGGCACAAACTTTCCTGGAACAGCCCGGGTCGCAGCACAGCAAGGGGGATGTCGCAGCAGGGGTCCCCGGTGAGGCCCCAACTTCCCTGTATCTAGGGGCCGGTGTTGTTCGCAACCAAGGGTTTCTTGATTGGTTGACAGGTCATCCTCTTCCTCCCCCAGAGACATTGAAAAACCCCACCAAAGTGGTGGGAACCTCAACACAACCATTAGTTGGCTGGGCCCGGGGAGGGGTCAGGGCCCTCACCTGTCCCGCCCCCTCGTCCCACCCGGGTTCCCCCCGGATCTCTAGTGTCGGGGCTCACGCCACATATAGCGAGATGAACAATTTGAGGGGGGGCATCAAGCACTTGGACGAAGAAATGGGGCCATACCCCCTGCTTCTTGCAGTAGGCGGCAAAGATGATGTGAAAGGGGCTGGGGGTCATGTTGCGAGAGGTCACCCTGGCATACCAAACCGGATGAGGACAGCAGTGACGATGAAACAAAAATAATGATGTGAGCCGCCGCACTTGGGACCCGGGTAGGCAAGGCTTCATCACGTCGGGGAAAAAGGGGGCGCAGCTTGGCTCAGGGGCCGCGCACCAGCAGTGGGTCGTGGGGCCGTAGCAGGGGGGAAAAGCAGCGGGTGAGGTCGGGGCAAGCGGCAGGGGGTAAAAAAACCGGCTTCGCGGGTCCAAGAAAGTAGCAGCACAGGGGCCAGCGAGGAGCGGGGCAGAGTCCCTCATGCGGAGCTTGGCGGTAAAATCCGAAACGCGGTGGGCTTTTTCTTTGCAAAACACCGGAGGACCGAATATGGGTATATTGAATTGGGGGCAGAAAGTGAAGCGGGGCCAGGGGCTAATTTGGGCCCCCACCCCCCCTGCTCAACACATGCAGCGTCACCACCGGGGGCCTGGGAGAAAAACGTGGCTCAGATGTGGTGGCCCATCCTCCGCCCAGAAACAAGCAGCAGCAGCACGCCCGGGGAAAACCATCCCATTGCACCAGTCAAGGCCCCCACCACCTTGCAGAAGGGAGCTTTTCTCTTTGACATCACCCCCCGGTCCAGTGCCCGCTCCTCGCTACTCATGGTGCCAGCGTTTCAGCGAGGGCGATTGCAAAGAGAAAACAGTATGCGTCCAACCACCAAGGGCGCAGTGCCCGTGCCCGTCCAAGTTGTTGGAACGCAGTCCCTCCCTTTCCAAAGGGTGGACTCTGCCCCCTTTTTTCAGAGAACTAATGGTTTGGCCGCCCCGAGATGGGAGTTCCAAGCCAATTTCTTTTCCAAAAAAGGCAGTACCGCCTTCATAAAATGAAGAACAGAAGGGGGGGCATCCTTGAGCTTAGGGGTTTGTTCAAGGTGCACGGCAGCGTGGACGCCGGGACTGTAACTACGGGCGGGGCCATACATTTCCTTTACGGCCCACTGGGTGAATTTTGCTTCCCCTGCCCACCCCAAAACCAACAATTGACAGGAGACCCGCTTTCTCCTCCACTTTGTAAAACTGCTGAAACCTGCCCCAAAATTTCCGCCCCCCTTTTCCACCCCACCCCCATCTCAGCCCCAAAAAAGTATGCTCCATCTACCAAAGTGGGGCACAGCGGTGTCACGCAGTTTTAACTGGCTTCCCTCGGCGAACGAAGCACCAGGGGGGGAACTGCTCGCGTAGAAAGGAAATTTTCGATGTTGGGTTTCTCCCGCCCCAACTGAAAATTTGGAAAACCATGGTGAAGGACAATGGGAGGAACAGGTGTCCCGCTGCACCGAGGGATGGTCCATGCGCCCTGCAGGGCGCATGTGTTCAATCTGGTTGTAAAAGGTTCCTGAAGTCTTAAAAACTTTCGAAATGGCCGGGAAACCCTTGAATGCACTTATCCTTTCGACAAAGCCGGGAACACCCTCCTCGATTGCAGTGGCGAACGGCCTCCCCCAACACACTCTGATATGCGATGTTTCCACCGGCTGGAATTCCCACCCTGCACATGTTGGAGGGGAATGTATAACAGAAAAAGGCCATTTAAAAGATTTTTTGATGATCCAAGCAGACAGAATACTCCCTTTTAAATTTGATTAAAACCAGGGCAGCTCTGCCTGACCCTCCGTTTTTTTAGGCCTTTCGAGGAGGGGGCCCCTTATTTTTCAGCGCCCGGACTACGGGGTGAAAACATCATTCCCCTGCTTCATGTCCCGGGTGTTTTAAAAAATCTTCTGGGCGGGGACGGGACGTGGCGACTACATCCGTGGCCCATGATCGGTGGGGACTGAAATGGGGGAGAAGGAGGAGGAGGACATTGGGCAGAAGCATTGTCTGGGGAATGGTGGATTTTTTACCAGGGACAAGAGAGGGGGAGCAGGAGCAGCTGGAGGGGGGTGGATGGAGATGAGGGAAAACAGGCAATGACCCCCAAGCACCGTGGCAGATACAGTGGAAATGGAGACAGGGACCCCTCGGGTTCACTTTTGCAGATGGCCCGGCTGCTTATTTTTCCTCTAGTGCAGTAATAGCAGCATCCGGGAGAGGGATGACTTCTGGCCTCCACCCTATTGGACCCCCGCTACCGGCCCCAAAAAGGGAGCCTTTTTCCCCCGCTATTGAGAGGGGAAGAAAACTCAAAAAACTTGGGAAAAAACCCCGTAATCAGTTTGGGTGCTGCCATGTGCCATCTCCCTCCCCTGACAGGTCGATGGGGGGTACCCCAGCGCTCAGTACTTTCTGCCGGGCTGCTGGGGGAAGGTGGGGGGGTAGGAGCAGTACCAGCTCCCTCAGTAGTAACCCAAGTTGGATCACTAGGCAGCTTTTCCTTCACCCGCCTAGTGAGGAGGGGAGTCGCCAGCAGCAGCAGACCTGGAGCAGTCCCTGAACCAACAGGGTTTTTTGGCCTACTTGGGCAGCACCGCCCCCTCAGTTTGAAATCCCCTGGACACTGGGCAGCCAAACTGGATGTTGGCCGCAACTTGCCGATTTGCAGTGGAGAACTGTCCTCCCGGCCATATGTTTGGGACAAGCGGGTTTCAATGCGGGCGGGGGGGCCCTCGTTTTTCCCCCAAGGAGAAAACCCCCCTTGTCCCCCGGGGAAATGGGAAAAGCTGACCTTTTTCAAAAGAATCAGGCGTGGATCGGCAGGATTTCCCAACACCAAAGCCCCTTTGGGGTCAGTCTGGGTTCAAACTACTGCCTCACCCCCTATTTTTTGCCGCCCACCCCCCTGATGCCCCACTCTGCTGCCAGTTTTTTCCATCTGCCTACCACCCTCTTTTCCCGGGGGCGGTATTGCCACCCACCTCAACACCTTATTGTGCACTCTATGACCTCATGGTCGCTGTTGCTGTTTTCCGGCATCCACACTGTATCATTTTGCAACCTCTTCCTCAGCTGTTGTCCCGCCGCCCCCTCACCTCAAAAAACTTGTCATTGTGCCCCTCTGTGGGCCCACTCCTTTTTTTTTCCACCTCCAGAATTTGTCATTTTGCCCTGTCTGACCTCAGTGCTGCTGTGGCTGCGCCCTGCCTCCACACTGTGTCATGTGCCCCCTGCCTGACCTCATCTGCTGCCGCCGTGACCTCCGCTCTCAGCTTGGCCACTCTGTGGCTAAACTGTTTTCCACCTCCAGAATTCATTGTGCCCTGGGCTGATCTCTTCTGCTCTTGTGACCCCCCACACTGTGTGATTTTCCACTCTGTGGCCTAATACTGTTTTGGCCGCCTCCAGAATGTCATTGTGCCACTCCTGACTATGCTGCTGCTGTCGTACCTCCACACTGTATCTTGTCCACTTGTGGCCCCAATACTTTTTGCCGCCCCCCAGAAGTCATTATCACTGCCGATCTCATGCTCTGCTGTGTTTTGACCTCCACACTGTATATTTGGGGCCCCTCTGTGGCCCCAATACTTTTTTGCCAATCCAGAATGTCATTTTGCCACGCCTGACCCCTACTGCTGCCCCCCGTGACCTCCACACTGGTGATTGTGCCACTCTGTGGCCTAATACTGTTTTTCCGCCTCCAAAAGTCATTGTGCCACTGCTGTTTAAAATCCCCCCGCTGTGACCCCCCACACGTGTGATTGTGGGGCCACTCTTGACCTAAAACTGTTTTTCCGCCTCCAGAAGCATTGTGCCACTGCCTGATCTCTGCTGCTGCTTCCGGGCCTCCCCACTGTACATTGTGCCATTGTGGCCTTAATTTTGTTTTGGCCCCCCTCCAAAAAATTTGTGCCACTGCCTGACCTCTAATGCTGCCCCCCCGTACCCCCACACTGTGTCATTGTGCCACTCTGTGGCCTAATACTTTTTTGCCGCCTCCAAAGTCATTAGCCACTGCCCCGATCTCTGCTGCGCTGTTGGACCTCCACACTGTATCATTGTGCCACTCTGTGGCCCCAAACTGTTTTGCCGCCTCCAAAGCATTATGCCACTGCCGACTCATGCTCTGCGTCGTGGCCCCCACACTGTATCATTGTGCCCACTCTGTGGCCTAATATGTTTTGCCGCCCCCGAATGTCATTGGCCACTGCCGATCTATCTCTCCACCGGACCTCCACTCTCGTCATTTTGCCATGGCTGAAACCTCATGCTGTGCTGTGGCGCCGCCGTGAACCCCACTGTGTGATTGTGCCCCTCTGTGGCCTAATACTGTTTTGGCCGCCCCCGAATTCATTGTGCCACGCCTGATCTCATGCGCTGCTGCGGACCTCCACACTGATCATTGTGCCACTCTGTGGGTTCCCCCCTGTTTTCCGCCTCCAGAATGCATTGTGCCCGCCTACCCCAAATGCGCCGCCGACCTCCACACTGTGTGATTGTTTCCACTTGGGCCTAATATGTTTTGCCCCTCCCAAAAGTCATTAGCCACTGCCTTTATCTCATGCCTGCTGTTGTGACCCCCACACTGTTTTCATTGTCACTCTGTGGGCCCAAAAACTGTTTTTGCCCCCTCCAGAATGTCATTGTGCCACTGCCTGACCTCATACTGCTGCGCCGGACCTCCGCCTCAGTCATTGTGCCACTCTGTGGCTTCCTCGTGTTTTTCCACCCCCCAAAGTCAGTGCCACTGCCTGACCCCATACGCTGTGGCGCCGCCCTCACCTCCAATTCTGTCCTAAAGTTGCACCTGAGCCTCAGCTTGTTTTTTTTCCAGCTTTCAGGCATGACTTTATCAGCTACATTCCCGCTTGAGTTTTTTGGCAGTTTTGCCCTCTTAAGTGCCCCGGAAATTTTATAGTGAAAGCGATTCTAAGAGCGGCGGCAGTCATCTGCATGTCATACTAAAACACAACATTGTATGAAGACCAAACCAAGCTCCCTCTGCATATTTAAGCATGGCACAACGTTCTACAGCACCCTGCAGGCTCTGTGGAGCCTGGAAATAGCTGCTTTTTTAACGAGATTCGTGCCAAAGTAATTCGGAACGAAACGAATTTTGTCGGAAAATTCGGCGAAGTGACCGAATTGAATTTTTGAGAAATTCGCCCATCTCTAGTTACTATGTTAGTTGTTCATTTAGGATTTCATCTCCTCTAGCTCTAACGGGATTGTTTCACAAACCAAGGAGTCATTAGAAGGAGATAAGTGTGTGCACATCCAACCATCTCTGGGGCTTTTTTTCCTATACTCTAATAGGGTTTAATTAACTTCTTGTCCCAGTCATTTTTAGACGCTCCTTTTTATTCCCAACACTAATGGGATCAAGATCAAGAATGCTACCTCCCTTCCCATCATCTTTCTGCTGTGTAAGGCTACTTTCACACAGTGCAGTTTTAACTGTGCTCCAATTATCTGCCTGTATTACCATCTAGCTTCTTTCAGTTGTCTAAATTGTTCAGAAAAGTGTTTCAAGTGAGTACTGTATATACTCGAGTATAAGCCGACCCGAATATAAGCCACAAAAAACTTGGAAAACTTATTGACTCGAGTATAAACCTAGGGTGGAAAATGCAGCGTCTACTGGTAAGTTTCAAAAATAAAAATGGATACCAATAAAATTACATAGGCAGGTATAGGCAGTTTAATGTCCCACATAGGCAGGTATAGGCAGTTTAATGTCCCATAGGCAGTTTAATGTCCCATAGGCAAGTATATGTCCCATAGGCAGGTATATGTCCTATAGGCAGGTAAATGTCCTCCATAGGCAAGTATAGGCAGTTTAATGCCCCCTATAGGCAGGTTATAGGCAGGTATATGTCCCCTATAGGCAGGTATATGTCCCCATAGGCAGGTTATAGGCAGGTATAAGCATGTATATGTCCCCACAGGGAATTTATAGGCAGGCATATGTCCCCATAGGCAGGCTATAGGCAGGTATATGTCCCCATAGGCAGGTTATAGGCAGGATATTGTCCCCCATAGGCAGGTTATAGACAGGTATATGTCCCCATAGGCAAGTTATAGGCAGGTATACGCATTTATATGTCCCCATAGGGAAGTTATAGGCAGGCATATGTCCCTATAGGCAGGTTATAGGCAGGTATATGTCCCCATAGGCAGGTTATAGGCAGGTAGATGCCCCTATAGGCAGGATATAGGTAGGTAAATATCCCGCATAGGCAGGTTATAGGCAGGCATATGTCCCCATAGGCAGGTATATGTCCCTATAGGCTGGTATAGGCTGATAAATACCACCCATAGGCAGGTTATAGGCAGGTATATGTCCCCATAGGCAGGTTATAGGTGGGTAAATATCCTGCATAGGAAGGTAATAGGCAGATATATGTCCCCATAGGCAGGTATAGGCAGATATATGTCCCCATAGGCAGGTATAGGCAGGTATATGCCCCCCACAGGCAGGTATAGGCAGGTATATGTCCCCATAGGCAGGTATATGTCCCCATAGGCAGGTATAGGCTGGTAAATACCACCAATAGGCAGGTTATAGGCAGGTATATGTCCCCATAGTAAGGTTATAGGCAGGTATATGTCCCCATAGGCAGGTTATAGGCAGGCACAGGCATGGTTTAAAAAAAATACAAGTACTTACCTCGCGCCCTCGCTGCTCTGACTCCTAGGCACTCCGTCTTCTGGCACAGGCGGTATATTACTGCTCTGCAGTGGTATCTTCACCTGTCTGCGCTCGCAGTGGAGTCGGATACATTTGATGAGATCGCCAACAGCGCCCGGGCAATGGCAGTGCCAGACACTGACGGGTAACTCGGGATTCAGCTACATGCCCCCCCCCCCCCATGCTTTGGAAATACGCGCTGATCATTGCGTCATTCCAAAACACCCGGCGTATTGTGGCGCGTACTATACGCACCACAAAGCACCGTGTGAACATTCCTAAAGGCCTTCTTTTAAGCTTGTCAGCTGTGATTGTGGTCAGTTGCACCTGGAAAGATGTCCATAAACTTGGACTTCAGTGGATTGGTATCTTCAAAATAGTTAGGTTTTGTGGAGCACTGATGGAACAGGTAAATACATTTCTGACAGGTGTTTACACAACTCCATCTGTAAGTAGCTCAATATGGACCTCACTGTTTCTCCTGAGACCAAGATATGAATATCTCTATTCATTTATATCAGTTGCAGATCTGCAGATCTGCAGATAATATTTGTTTTTCAACTGCACCAACTGCTGTACTTCAAAAATTCAGTAATGATCACAAGAACAGACTCATATGCGTCTATTTTGAAATATATATATATATATATATTATATATATATATATATATATATATATATATATATATATATATATATATATATATATATATACACTGTCTGGAATGGATACAAATGTTTAATAGTGTCCTTTAGAGGACTTAACAGCTCCCCACCAGGGATGTGTCTTGACCATTTGAACACCAGTGAGATCATAGCTCCTCTTAAAAAGTGGTTGGAGTCGTGCGCAAACATTGGCCATCATGGGACACTTCAAAGCAGACAAGTTCCTCTATTTACTTCATTCACTTCCCAGAGTCCTCCTGCACTTATGACTCTGCCTCCATTCACACCTTTCTGTCTTGAGGCATTACCCAAGCCTTACTGCCGGGGGTCAAATCTAGCATCATTTATAAACCCATGTCAGGAGTGGCGGCCGCTTGCTTGGCTGCTGGGTCTGTGCAATATTCTCCCACCCCCTTGAGGTTTTTTTTTTTTATTATATTATGATGGCCACCACTGCACTCATATAATTGTACATGTATGGTTATGACAGTTGTAAGGCCGCAGCTGGGAAGGTCTGCAATGGCGTGTGTATCCCAGACAGATTCTGGGCATATGCCTGGAGAAATCCAGACACATGCCACCAAGCCTTGGTGGAGTTCGATAGGTGTCGTCAGTGCAGACTGTCGACATATGTTTAATTTGTTTGTTAGTATGGCTTCCAGCCATTCTCGGGTCGGCCATTCATTGGGAGTAAGCATAGAGCAGGGCGGGTGCTTACTCTCCATGTTCCATGCCAGGATTTCCCTGGCGTATTTAATTTCAGAAAGTAGTTGACTGGGTGTCAGCTGCAACTCCAGTCTACCTTTTGGGCTGGAGGCGTTCACACTGGAGGAAGCCAGTGTCTGCTTCACAAGGGGCTAGTGAGGGAACTACAACTCTGTTAGTAAGTGCTCAGACAAGCAGGAATTTTATGTTTGATGTTTTCTGTGCATGTTGTCATACGTTTTGTTCTTTCTGCACAATAAACATACAGACCAAGGAACCATTTGCACCTGACTACTGCCTCAATGCCTTTAGGACTTTTGTGGTGATCCTGGAGCAAGCTCACACATTGCTGTTACTTGTGTTGCTTTTTCTATTGTTTTGCATTTACAGAGAAAAGTTTGTAATTTTGATTATTTGTAAATAAAATTATTTTTACAAAAAAACGATGGCTACAACTGCGGCCGCTATTTTAGCTTCTAAAATAAAAGAAAAATTCTAAATTGGTTTACACAACGAAGTCAGAAATCATCCAATTTTCCAGATAACGTTAAAACCATGAGCTGCCCAAGAAGTTTACCTGGAATTTTTTGCAACTTTTATTTGTAATAATCACTTTGGGCGACATGTATGAACAGGTTTTCCGCCTGTTTTCAGGCGTATACTGCACCTCACTGTGTCGACTCCTCTGTCGGAAGCTCAAATGCGGTTAGGTGCAAGCTTCGCCACTTTGTAATGCGCCTAACATGAAGGGGTGTGCAGTGGGTGCGCTGTGGGCGTTCTGGGGCTGGACGCACCAGAATCGAAAACACCAACGCATGTAGGAATGCCGGTCGGAAAAGTGTGGCGCATTACAGCTCCGACAGGCAGACCTAGTTCAATGTGGTCTACCTGAGTCAGAGGAGGCGCAGTGAAGCTAGAACTTTTGGTAATGTGGCAAAATGTGCTCTAGGTCGACTGTTAAAACAGTACAATACTAAAAATGAGTTGTCTCTAAAATTAATTAAGCAATAAAGATAAATATCAAAGTTGTATAAAAACGATTTCAATGTATTGAAAAAGTGGATCATTTAAAATTAAAGGAAATATAAATAAGATCTCAAAAGAAAGAAATATCAGCTAGAAAACGTCTTAAAAATATGGAGAAAATTAAATTTTACATTAAATAAGCCAATGCTGATGTTGTACTGATGTTAATTTTTGTCTTTTTTAATACCAAAAATTTAAGATGTATTTTTGCTTCTTTCACCTTTTATTCTATTTAATATATAAGGCGAGAGCCAGCACAGCACAGGTATTGCTGGGACCTGTGGTCTTATTTCGGGTCGTATTTACGGACGTATTTACGTCCGCAAAGACATCACCAAATACGCCTAAAATAATGAACAATTAGCTTAGAATTGATGCCAATGGAAAATACGGATGTATTTGTGGGCGTAAATATGTCAGTAAATATGCCCCGAAACCAGCCGTGTGAACAGAGAAATCCTGCTTGGAGGACCACAGGTCCCAGCAATACCTGTGCTGTGCTCTTGCTGTAGATACTAAATAGAATAAAAGGTGAAAGAAGCAAAAATAAATTTTTGCTATTCACTAACACGCTTAATGATTTTTCACTGATTTCCAGCCTGTCTCTAAACTTAATAAATGTTAGGCGCACTTCTTATGCGCCTAAGTTCCGCACTGCGCCTCACAAACAGGCGAGGCGCAGGGAACTTTACACCACATGTATGAGCGCATTTTGGTGCCAACAGACATCAGGTGCAGCTTTCACAAAAAAAAAAAAAAAGTGTAAACAGGCGCTTTGACGTGCCGATCTTCATACATGTCGCTCTTTATCTCTATTTTACTTTCCCACCTTTCTCTAAATTTCACTGGATTTAGAAATTCTATAAAGTGCCTCAAAATTATAAAATCATTTGAGTCTAAGCAACATCATCTCCTTTTGTTTTTGTAACTCTGGCTTTGAAATTAACATCTATCTTTCATATATAAAGCATACATGCCAACTCTCCGTTTTTGGCGGGGGGGTCCCGCTATTTGGGGTCCCCTCCCACCCTCCCGGGGGAGTTGGCATTCCTCCCGCCGCCAGCAGGCGGCGGGGGTTCTTTAAATGGCCACGGCGACAGAGTAGCGCTAGTGCGCTACTCCGGCGCCGCCAGGCCGCTCCTACAGGCGGGTGAAGCGGCCGCTGCGCCCGCTTCACCCGCCCGGAGTCTCGCTGTGCAGGGAGGGGGCAGGAGGGATCGCTCACTCCTCCCTCCTCCCCCTGTATGTCCGGCGCCAGTGTGTGCGCCGCACATACAGGTCAACGGCGCAGGGGGAAGTGACACGCGGCTGCAAGGGAGTGACGCGCGGCTGCTCTCACTTCCCCTGCGCCGCTGAGGAGATCGTCCGGAGCGGCCGTGCTGCAGGAGCCTGGTGAGGTAAGTGGATTTTATTATTTTATTTTTATTAGCTATAGGGGCGGGGGCTCTGCCTGGCAACAATGGGGGCTTTTCCTGGCAACAGAGGGGGCACTACCTGGCAACAATGGGGCACTAGCTGGCAACAGAGGGGGCCTAGCGGGCAAACAATGGGGCACTACCTGGCAACACTGGGGGCACCTACCTGGAAAATGGGGGCACTACCTGGCAACAGAGGGGACATCTACCTGGCAACAGAGGGGGCATCTACCTGGCAACAATGGGGGCATCTACCTGGCAACAATGGGGCACTAGTTGGCCAACAGAGGGCACTAGCTTGGCAACAAAAGGGGGCACTACCCGGGCCCAAACAATGGGGCACTACCTGGCAACATGGGGCACCTACCTGGCAAAACAAAGGGGGGCACCTACCTGGCTACGAGGGGCATCTACTTGGTTTACAAGGGGGCATCTACCTGCCTGAAAGGGGGCACTACCTGCTTATGGGGGTTCTAACCTGGCTATAAGGGCATCTACCTGGCTTTCTTCCAAAGCCGTTATGCAGTTAGGTGGAGTGGGTGTGGCTTTTTGAAGGGGGGTGGCATACCGGAAAGATGGGTGTGTCCATGCAAATTTTTGCCGCGGTATGCCTCGCCCCCTTCAAAATCTCCTGCTTTTTCATTTTCAAAAGTTGGCAACTATGATATAAATGCACATATTCTCTTATCTGGAGCAGTCTCTAGAGCCAACTGTCCGTCTTATCAGCTCGCTGCAGCTCGTCACCTCTGACATAGATCTAAGCAAGACCACAAAATTAAAAAACTTCCAATGGAAATTGATTCCTTGTTAGTTTTAGAACTTACGTTGCGAAAAACACATTCTCCATTCGGAACTACTCCTAAATAATAAGTAAAATAAAAAGTATAATAATAATTCTGGATAGCGAGGCGGCTGTGGATATAGTGCCTCAGGGCCCCGTGTGTCCTCCATGTCAGAGGTGGCTGTGGATATAGAGTCTCAGGGCCCCATGTATGCTTCATGTCAGGGGCGGCTGTGGATATAGTGTCTCAGGGCCCTGTGTATCCTCCAAGTCGGGGGAGGGGGGGGGCTGTGGATATAGTGTCTCAGGACCCTGTGTGTGTTCCATGTCAGGGGCAGCTGTGGATATAGTGCCTCCGGGCCCCTTGTCTCCTTCATGTCAGGTGGGGCTGTGGATATAGTGTCTCAGGGCCCTGTGTATCCTCCATGTCAGGGGCGGCTGTGGATATAGTGTCTCAGGGCCCTGTGTGTCCTCCATGTCAGGGGCGGCTGTGGATATAGTGTCTCAGGGCCCTGTGTATCCTCCATGTCAGGGGCGGCTGTGGATATAGTGTCTCAGGGCCCTGTGTATCCTCCATGTCAGGGGCGGCTGTGGATATAGTGTCTCCGGCCCCGTGTATCCTCCATGTCAGGGGCGGCTGTGGATAGAGTGTCTCAGTCCCTGTGTATTCTCCATGTCAGGGTCGGCTGTGGATATAGTGTCTCAGGGACCCGTGTATTCTCCGTGTCAGGGGCTGCTGTGGATAGAGTGTCTCAGTCCCTGTGTATTCTCCATGTCAGGGGCGGCTGTGGATATAGTATCTCGGCCCTGTTTATCCTCCATGTCAGGGGTGGCTGTGGATATAGTATCTCGGCCCCGTGTATCCTCCATGTCAGGGGCGGCTGTGGATATAGTGTCTCGGCCCTCTGTATTCTCTGTGTCAGGGGTGGCTGTGGATATAGTGTCTCAGGGCCCATGTATCCTCCATGTCAGGGGTGGCTGTAGTTTTAGTGTCTCAGGCCCCGTGTATCCTCCATGTCAGGGGCGGCTGTGGATATAGTGTCTGGGCCCGTGTATCCTCCATGTCAGGGGTAACTGTGGATATAGTGTCTCAGGCCCCGTGTATCCTCCATGTCAGGGGCAGCTTTGGTTATAGTGTCCCATGCCCTCTGTATACTCCATGTCAGGGGCGTCTGTGGATATAGTGTCTCAGGCCCTGTGTTTCCTCCATGTCAGGGGCGGCTGTGGATATAGTGTCTCAGGCCCCGTGTATCCTCCATGTGAGGGGCAGCTTTGGTTATAGTGTCCCATGCCCTCTGTATCCTCCATGTCAGGGGCGTCTGTGGATATAATGTCTCAGTCCCTGTGTATTCTCCGTTTCAGGGGCGGCTGTGGATATAGTGTCTCAGGCCCCGTGTATCCTCCATGTCAGGGGTGGCTGTGGATATAGTGTCCTGGGCCCCGTGTACCCTCCATGTCTTAGGCGGCTGTGGATATAGTGTTTCTGGGCCCCGTGCATCCTCCATGACAGGGGCGGCTGTGGATATAGTGTCTCGGCCACGTGTATTCTCCATGTCAGGGGCAGCTGTGGATATAGTGTCTCAGGACCCTGTGTGTGCTCCATGTCAGGGGCCCAGCTGTGGATATAGTGCCTCGGGGCCCGTGTATCCTTCATGTCAGGGGGAGCTGTGGATATAGTGTCTCAAGGCCCTGTGTATCCTCCATGTCAGGGGCGGCTGTGGATATAGTGTTTCTGGGCCCCGTGCATCCTCCATGACAGGGGCGGCTGTGGATATAGTGTCTCGGCCACGTGTATTCTCCATGTCAGGGGCGGCTGTGGATATAGTGTCTCAGGACCCTGTGTGTGCTCCATGTCAGGGGCAGCTGTGGATATAGTGCCTCAGGGCTCCATGTATCCTTCATGTCAGGGGGAGCTGTGGATATAGTGCATACATGTCAACTCTCCCGTTTTTGGCGGGAGGGGTTCCGCTATCTGGGGTCCCCTCCCGCCCTCCCGGGGGAGCTGGCATTCCCCCCCCCAGCAGGGGGTGGGGTTCTTTAAATTGGCCGCGGCGACAGAGTAGCGCTAAGTGCCTACTCTGGCGCCGCCGGGCCGACTCTACAGGCGGGTGAAGCGGCCGCTGCGCCGCTTCACCCGCCCGGAGTCTCGCTGTGCAGGGGAAAGGGGGGAGGGATCGTTCCCCTCCTCCTCCTCCCCCTGTATGTCCGGCGCCCGGGGTGGGGCGCCGCACATACAGGGCAGCGAGCAGGGGAAGTGACGCGCGGCTGCAGGGGAGTGACGCGCGCTGCTCTCACTTCCCCCTGCGCCCCTGAGGAGATCGTCCGGGGCGGCCGTGTGCAGGAGCCTGGTGAGGTAAGTGGATTTTATTATAAATTTTTTTTAGCTATATGGGGGGCTCTGCCTGGCAACAATGGGGCACTACCTGGCAACAGAGGGGGGACTACCTGGCAACAGAGAGGGCACTACTTGGCTACAATGGGGGCACTACCTGGCAACAATGGGACTCTACCTTGCAACAGAGGGGCATCTACCTTGCAACAGAGGGGACACTACCTGGCAACAGAGGGGGCACTACCTGGCAACAGAGGGGGCAAAAACATGGCAACAATGGGGGCACTACCTGGCAACAATGGGGGCATCTACCTGGCAACAGAGGGGGCACTACCTGGCAAAAAGGGGGCAGCTACCTGGAAACAGAGGGGGCATCACCTGGCAACAGAGGGGGCATCTACTGGGTACAAGGGGGCCCCTACCTTGGCAACAAAGGGGGCACTACCTTGCAAACAAAGGGGGGACTACCTGGCAAAACAATGGGGCACTACCTGGCAACAAGGGGGCACCTACCTGGACAACAATGGTGGCACCTACCTGGCTAACAAAGGGGGCAACTACCTGGCTAACAAAGGGGGCACCTACCTGGGTACAGAGGGGGTATCTACTTGGCTACAAGGGGGCATCTACCTGCCTGTAAGGGTCACTCCCTGCCTATGGGGCGTTACTACCTGGCTCTAAGGGCATCTACCTGGTTTTCTTCCAAAGCCGCTATGCAGTTAGGTGGAGTGGGTGTGGCTTTTGAAGGGGCGTGGCATACCGACAAGATGGGCGTGTCCATGCAAATTTTTGCCGCGCGCCGCCCACTATAGTCTCCTGCTTTTTCACTTTCAAAAGTTGGCAACTATGATATAGTGTCTCAAGGCCCTGTGTATCCTCCATGTCAGGGGCTGCTGTGGATAGATTGTCTCAGGGCCCTTGTATCCTTCATGTCATGGGTGGCTGTGGATATAGTGTCTCAAGCCCCGTGTATCTTCCATGTCAGGAGGGCCGTGGATAGAGTTAGAGATGGGCAATTTCTCAAAAATTCGATTCGCTGACTCCACCGAATTTTCCGACAAAATTAGTTTCTGTCCGAATTACTTTGTGACGAATCGCGTTAAAAAACAGCTATTTCCAGGCTGCACAGAGCCTGGGAGGGTGCTGTAGAAACGTTGTGCCATGCTTAAATATGCAGGGGAGCTTGGTTTTGGTCTTCATACAATGTTGTGTTTTTTAGTATGACACGCACTGACTGCCGCCGCTCTTTGAATCGCTTCACTATAAAATTCCCTGGGCACTTAAGAGGGCAAAACTGACCAAAAAACTGAAGCGGGAATGTCGCCTGATAAAGTCATGGCAGCGACAGCTGGAAAAAAACAAACTTAGGGCTACGATCGTACCATAGCGTCAAAGAACACAGTAGTAGGTTACCGGAGCCACCACAAATCGCAGCAGAGTAAGGGGACGTCACAGCAGGAGTCACCCTGCGGGGCCCACAGCATCCGGTGTCATCTCCCGGGCCATGTCTTGACCACACACTGGGTCATACACTTTCTCCCAGATGACATCTGACAACTTCAGCCAAGAGTCGGGGGGTTTGCACACACAACCCCCTTGTTGGCATGGCCCCGGGAGCAGTGTGAGGGCTCTCACCTGTCCTCAACCCCCTCGTCCGTTTGCTTCCCACAGCAAGAGAACTACTATGTGCTGTGGCCTCTGCACCACTATACAGTGAGGACCAACTATTTGAGGACAGTGGGCAGCAAAGAGGTGGGGAAGACATCTGCTGCTTCTTGCAGAAGCGGGCAAATAGTGATGAGGAGAGTTGCAATGGGGGTTATGTTGCGAGCGGTCAGGCTTTGTACAGCGACACCCTTTGAGGAGGATGGGTGGTGACAGGCAAACAACTTAAAAAACGATGTACCGACGCACAAAGGAGCCGGGAGAAGCAGGCGAGGCTGAGACACGGTAAGGTGCCCTAGTTAAACAAAGCATAAAGTCCCCCCAAATGGAAAATTCAGTCCCACTCTATGCTCTTGTGCCCCTTTTCTCCCTGGATGAAGTGGGCCCTACGCGGTCGCCTACCTCGACTACCCATTGTCCCGGCCCTGGAAGCATTACATTATCTCTACATTTAAATTTTTAGGAGACGGGAGGAGAAGAAGGAGGCTTGGAAGACGGACAATTTTTGGGATCTTTTGGACAGTAGAGAGTTAATGTCTGGGCCGGAGATATAAAGTTGGGTGTCATCAGCATACTGGTGGTTTTGAAAGCCATGTGATGCTCTCAGCTGACCCAAAGCGATGGAAAAGGCATACATTGAACCCGCCTCAAAAAAAGGGAAGATCAGAAGGCAGCCAAATAAGAGAAACAATTTATTTGAGTATCAAAAAAGACATCTTAGACAGTGAATCCACAGGATAAAACCCAAATGTAAACCTGCATCTTGATCTTGTTGACGGTTTCGAATCTAAACGTTCTTAGTCATAACAACAATTGTCAAGTTCTACCCTTCCTTTTATTGGAAACACCCATTCAAAAAAGGGGAGGGGGAGGAAAAAAAAAAAAAAAAAAGGGGAAAAAAGAAGGGGGGAACAGACAAATTACCACATCAATAATTTAAAATGAGATTGTTCTATAAGTGAGTCCAGAGGGGTTGGCAGTGGTGAACAGAAGAATCCAATAGCCTTCCCTATTTTATTTAAAATGATCTTTTTATGATCCCTCCTCGGTTCCCAAATAGAAACAGATTTCAATGCAAAAAAACTTTTAAATCCGATACATTTCATTTATGTGTAAAAAAAAATGTTTAGACACGTTGGATACATTTTTTTATGTCTGCACAAGACGCACCATTTTACATGTTCCCGTACTCTATCTTTCAAGCGTCTGGTTTTGTGCATCCAACGTATCTCAAGTTACATGTTATCACATTCAAGACAATAAACTACATTAAATAGATTCGCAATTCAAGAAAATTTTTTAATATTAAATATGCTGCCATCTAGTAGACCTTGGATTTCTTTAGTTTGTTTTTTCATACTTACAACCCTGAGCATCTAGACAGACCACAACGAAAGAAACCTTCTATGTTGAGCCAAGTTTTCTGTTTTCTATTAGTTTTGACTAGGGGTAGGTGCAAGAATGGGGAAAGCAGAGAGGGTGCTTTCCTTGAAACGAATTTACAGCCATTCTGCAGCAACAGTCTTAGAGGATCATCTTGAAACAATATAGGGAGATATTTGATGATAATCTTTTTAATATGATTAAACTCACTACTATATGTAGTAACAAAGATTGGACTCTGTATTTTTTTGTTTTTATTGTTGTCAACATTTTTCTTAGAATATAACAAGTCTGATCTTTCTCGTTTCTCCATCTTAATGACTGCTCTATCTAACGACCATTTTGGGTACCCCCTTTTTCGCAATCTATCAACAACATTTTTTTGTTCCAATAAAAAACTTATTTTTGGAAAGAACAAATTTTTCTTCGCTCTAACTAGTTCTCCATATGGTATAGCTTTTAATGTATGCACTGGATGACAAGAACTGGCATGAAGTATGTTATTACTAGCTGTTGGTTTTCTAAATGTTGATGTATAGATTTTTTTATCCTCAGAAGAACCAGTCAAAGAAAGATCCAAAAAGTTGATAGAAGTAATATGGTATTGAAATGTAAAAAATAAACCAAAAGCATTATTATTGAGATATGAAACAAAATGCTGTGCGGATGTCACATCAGAATTCCATATGACGATGACGTCATCTATGTAACGCCCGTCAGCATAAAATAAAGGTTCACAATGGATTGGGCTTCAGTAAAATATAACATTCCTCAAACCATGATACAAAAAGGTTTTGCAAAAGAAGGGGAAAACTTGGTCCCATTTATGCTCCATCTTCTGAAAGGGAAA
>JAODAL010048070.1:0-29331 GCA_025379985.1 Phyllomedusa bahiana | reverse complement strand
TGGATTGTTTTTGTACTCCCGGGTTCAGGGGCCTGCTGCTCGGCTTGGGGGTCTCCGTGACCTCACACGTGTCATTTCCCACTCGTGGCCTATCCTGTTTTTCCCACCTCCGAATGTCATTGTGCCACTCCCTACCTCATGCGCTGTTTGGGTGCTGCCGTGACCTCCACCTGTGTCATTGTGCCAAATTGTCCTTTTGGGACCTAAAAATGTTTTGGCCCGCTGTTGGGCTGTTTGGGCGGCCTACACACTGTGATTGTGCCACGTTGACCTCTGGCTGTGGCTGCTCCCGTGTACACACTGTGTTTTTTGTGCACTCTGGGGCCTATTCCTGTTTTTGCCACCTCCAAATGTCATTGTCCCTCCCTGACTTCATGCTGCTGTGGCTGCCGCCGTCACCTCCAACTCTGTCACAAATGTTGCCACCGAGCCCTCATTTTTTTTTTTCCAGCTTTCTTGGCTGACTTTATCAGGAACATTCCCTTCTTTTTTTTGGTCATTTTTCCCCTCTTAAGTGCCCGGGGGAAATTTTTAGTGAACCCATTCAAAGGGGGGCGGCAGTCAGTGCTGCCCCATATAAAACACAACATTGTATGAAGCCCAAAACCAAGCCCCCTTGAATTTAAGCATGACAACGTTCTACAGCACCCTGCAGGCTTTTGCAGCCGGAAAAGCTGTTTTTTAACTGATTTCTCCCGAAGTAATTTCGGAACGAAGTTATTTTTTGCCGAAAAATTTGGCGAAGGAACGAAAGAATTTGGGGAAAAAAATTCCCCCCCATCTCTTTATTTAATTTGCAGCAAAAAATCCGAGGATTTTGAGTCATGTTTGGTTTTTAAATCTGCTTCATGCTCTACCCAATTTTAAAATTGTCACAGATTTCACCTATTTTATAATCATGTAAGAACCTACTTGGAAGTCCATAAAATTTAGTACAAATTATTCAGGGTTCTGCTGTGGCAAAATATCAGCACTCACTCTAAATGGCCATTAGGTCTCTTTTGCCTAACGTCCAACAAAAACCTAATGCTGGTCTCAGCCTGGTGTGGTGGTATCATCCTATCATGCTATGTAAGTATTAACTATTCCCTCTTTGGTTGTAATATTTTGTCATGTTGCTTATTATTATTTAGTGATTATATATATACTGTACATTTTGGCAAACTATTGTGCCCAATTTATTTCCCAGTAGAGCATGAGTTTTGGGGTGCACAGTCCCCACCAATAAACATCAGGATAAGACTGTTCTCTAGGAAGTGTAAATTTCACTGAGCAGTATTTACATTTATTAATCAAGCCACTTATAATAATTAGTATTACTATGGCAACACAACTAGTGATCAATGACAAACAATAGTGTTATTACTGATGTTCTCCTTTGTTAATACTGAACAATTATGACTCAGAAATGAGCCAATCAAGACAATAACTAGTGAGTGTAAATGGGTCTTAAATGCCTTGGGCAATTTGAGACTTAAATATGTATATCAGATTCTTGTCTTTGATCTGCAGGTAAAATCTGCTGTCAGTGACAGCCCCAAGGCTTCAAAGAAAAAGCAGGAATGGATCCTCACTATCTAAATAGTGCATGGGGTAATATGAAGTCAGAACATGGGCGTAACTATAGCCATGGCAGACACAGGGGCTGCTATGGGGCCCAGAGGTTGAGGGGGCTCCACTCAGGTACAAGAACATTGTTCCTTTCTGTAGGGAACAAGTAGTTGGTGGCTTTCTGCTCCTTAGCACAACCATTTGTAGTCCCTGAGATATGACAGTATTATAGATACCTTTAATTATTACTATTTATGCTGCTTTTATGGTTTATTATCATTGATGGTTGGGCCCCATCTCAGTTTGCTATGGGGCCCCACAAATCCTGGTTATGCCCCTGAGTCAGAACAAACATTTTTAGCAGCGAGGGTGTAGTAAGTTATTCTAAAAAGAAGCCCTGGATTTTGTGTGACCAAATAACCTGTTTTAAATAGTTATGCTGTTGACATAAGCATTGATGTCGTGTACCTGAAGCCTGCTGCCAATATGCCATTTTTTTTTTGCCATCATGGCCTGGCTCAGACTTGTCCACAGAAGAGTAGGTGAAAGCCCTGGTAGTCCATTGGCAAGGTGGGCCACTGAGAATAGAGGCTGGCTGCTGATTTTCAGGGAGAAAGGCAGAGAAAAAAGGCAAAAAGCAAGATGCATGTGAGTTATGTGCAGTCATGTACAGTGGCTGTAGAATGGGCTCCAAAAATCAACTCCACCGTGGGCTCCAAGAATCAACTTCACTGGTAGCTCGAAAGTTTCACTCCATGGTGGCCTTCAAGAATCATCCCTACTGGTGCGCCCCAAGGTACCGCAGTCTTAAACTGAATGTGACCCTCAAGATAACAGAGAAGTGGCCCTTTCAGGAGTGGAGGCATGTTTAAAGAAGATCCTTAGACTAAGCAAATGGGAGATCTGGAGACTTGTTGCGCTAACAGGGGCAACTTAAGTAGTGGTCACAATTGCTGTAGTTTGAGTAGCAGAAGCAGTTTCAGGTAGTAGAGATAGCAGTGACAAGAGTAGACCCCATTACTGTCAGAGGATTGCTCTACTGGAGGGTGTGGACATTGAATGTCCTCTGGCACCAACATACACGTCAAATACCCCAGTCAGGGGAATCACACATCATGTGTCCTCTGTCCCCCAACACCTTTGTGCAGCCCTACAACTAAAGTTGACAGCTTGAAACAGAAAAATGTCAAGGGCGGAAGCAGCCAGTATAAGGGGTGTAGCTACACAATGCACTACAGAAATAAAGCCTGGATACTTGTCCTTCCTTTGTGGTAAATCCTGGCCTTTCTTTTGTTACTTCTGGGTACAACCTGGGGCTTACTTATATATTGTATAGCTTAACAGATAATATATGTGTTAGTCCTAATGGCTGCCTCTTGTGTGTGCATATATCTGTGTGTGTGTGTCAATACTTACCACTCTAAGACTTTGTGTACTACACTCTCAATTTCCAAAAACTTGGGACACAGTGTAAAGAAAACCTGATTGCAATGATTTGGAAATCTCTTGTAACCATATTATATGCATGGCCTCGCCAGTATGGGGGAAACCACATAGGATGAAATATCGCCGGTCCAGCCACAAATTCATCATCAGGTGTCAAAATACATGGATACCTATATCTAATCACTTTACTCAGGCAGGGCACAATATCAGTCAGCTATGATTCCAAATTTTGTTACCCTGCCCCATAGGGATTCACTATTTGGGTACTCTCTTCCGAAAATGCCTAAAGTGCAAGTGTGATTTTACAGAGGAATAAAGCTATATATCTCACATTTATCTGTATTATCTGTATTGACTATTTTCATGTCATGTTTTATACAGTTTCCACTATATTGGTTGTACTTCGTCCACACTATACTTTTCAACCACACACAATACAAACACATACAGATTTCATTTAGTTTTTATTTATTCTTTTATTTTTAATTTATTGATCTACTTTTTCCAATCCATTTTCCATTTCTTCTTTCTCTTCGAGCCACTTTCTACTCCCATTACAGTTATCCATTTTACAGCCCCCATACACACATATACACTATCAAACACTACTCACGTTTCAATATTCCTATTCACTTATCCAGTCACAGTCCCTACACATATGTACACCACCTACTACTCATTTACTTACTTCATCACTTTTCACTTCCTCTTCATCCGATCTACAATCTGTAAACCATCACCCATACACAATTCCTCATTGACCAAAACTTTTCAACCATTAGCTCACACCAAGTTACACCTAGCCATTCTGTTTATTTTCTCACCTTCCTTCATCTGGAGCCCAATCTTTATGGTACCACGCATGTGCAAAATCCTGTTCTCCATACACAGACTGCTCTAGCACCAGTCTATTAAGAAGCAGACTGCTGGCACATTTCCTTAAATACCACCTTACACATGGATGGCTTTAGCCCAATTCATTTGCAGCAGCAATCCAAACTCCTATTTCTATTATTCAAGGTAAGCATTTTCACTCATTCCCACATCTCTAATGACCTTCCAACACCTGATATAGTCTCTTTATATTATATTTATCTTTTTCTTCAACATGTTTATCTGACAATATTTTAACTTCATGTTAATGGTTTCATTTATAGCTTAAGCTTGGTTCATATCTGTGCCAGAGATTCCATTCAGAACCTTCATCGTAGGGGTGAAGTGGACACCAAGAGATCCGTTTCACAACAGACAGCAACAGCACCCTATTAATTTAATGGGTCTGTCTGGATTCCATCATTGTTGGCTGAGTGGAACTGTAGTTTTTATATAGGCTGATCTGGAGGTGGGGCAAAATTAACATCATTATCATGACTTCACATTTTCAATTACAAGCTGCAATGCAATTGATTAGTTTAATCATAATGCACTACAATTGGTTACTTCTAATCAACATACTTTTCTACTGGAAATGCAGTAACGCTTACATTAACTTTCCCTTTGCTTTTACTGTAATTATTGGAACATATACACTGGTAAATCAGACAGTCATTTTTAATATTTTGATTTAAATGGAGGAAAAACAGCTTATCTAACCATTGTTTTAATTATTAAATACTAGGAAAGCAGGTTGTTTATTGTCAGGGTGGCTAAAGAATCTGAAGGACATCTTGATGGAGAGGATTCTGGGAAATAAGTGATGAATTTTACAGTTGAATTTAATTACCTGAAAAAGGTTCATTGTGTCATACATACTGCCAGACACTGTATTGGTTATTCTCTTATATTGTGACAATATGACAAGTAGTGATTTAGTTATGGCTACTATGTCATGTTGTTCTCATTCGTTTTCCTTATTTACCCTCACTTTGTTGTTTGATATCATTTTGTGACACTATATTTGTTTATTGTACTATGCTACAACCCACCTGTATTATGTAATTCTCTAACTTTACATTATATCTCCCTTATCCCTTGACTTTTCTGGAATCTACTACAAGTTGATTTGTATCAATGTTTTCCAATGCATATTTACATTGCCTTATCATTCATTACTATTTATATGTATTTATTTAATTTTCAATGATTTACATGATTAAGTTCTCACACTTCCATCTAGTCACTATCCCCCATCAAGTCATTATCCCTACCTGATCCATGGTTATTTTGGATATTGAATAAAGAGACCTTCCTATTTGCATCACAATTCTATGTGTGCTCTGGAATTATCTTATTGGATTGATGGGAACTTCAATGTCCTCCCACTGAGAACCCAGCTCTACTAACAGAGTGCTGGACATATTTACTCTTCTATCTTATTTATAGCAGAACACAGATCACATATCAGCAGCTGAACATTACACAATTTTACATTTTATCTAAAAAAAAAGTCAACTCATTTTGAAAATTGATGCCACCAACACAAATGTAAAAAGTTGTGATAAGGTCATGTTTACCATTGTGTAGCATGCCAAGTTTTTTTTGCAACTAGAATTGTAGTACAGCCTGGTATATGTGTGGTGAAAAAGTGGCAGTTGTATGCCAAGCCTGTGCCTATGTGCCAATCTGGTGATTATGAGTGCCCAGAGGAAGCAAATATAAACTTAAAATATAACACATGGTATCATGGCACAGAAAGTTAACTCAACATTTTCACTACATTTTTTTTTGTTGTGATGTAAGAACAGATAAGCCAGAAGGTTGTGATACCACTATCAAGTTAAACTTTGCCAAATCGGTATTTGTGAGCATGTGTGCTTATGTCACTCCAAGGTATGCATGAATGCACTAGCCTATAAAGGGTATAAAAAATCTCAGGCTGGTACTAGTATTTGAGTGGTATATAGGGAGAGAGGTTATCTTGTCTGGGGTCTGAATTTATATGTGGTGTCAAAATGGCTGCAGAAGCAAGGGCCAAAGGCTCAGTCTGGCCCACAGGGGAAAAGGGAAAATCATTGGTGGGCCCCTGAACATAGCAGACCTGGGGGTTTTTTTTTAAAAAATGCACTTTTATCCCTTTGGGAAAAGGGCAAAAGGCAGGAAAAAGAGGCAAAAAACAAGAGACTTTTGCAAAAGAGGCATGTATTGTTACTATAGGGGAAAGGGTCCAAAATCAATTCAAGGAACCCCCAAAAAGAAATTTCCACTGGGGGCCCTAGGGGACCCCCGTCCGAATGCTAGGGGTCAACTTTCTTTTGTAGGTTAGTTGCATAAGGATCTAGGCAGGATGAAGAAAGAAAGAAAACATCTCCTACTCGATAAAATGTCATCTGAAAGAATTATCTGTACTGTAATCACATCTCATCTTCAAAACGCCTATGTGTAACTGGTATCTACCACTATAGGGTCACTTTATGCGGATAACATACAATACTTTAGCAAGCGCTCTATTTTCAGGAACACACCTACAAATAGGATGCTCATTGATTCGGATTTGTAAATAAAACAATGTCATACATGTGCCCTTTCCTCAACACAAAAACTGGTTTTTGATTAGATTTTTAAAAAGTTTAGTATTGAATTCCAAAAAAACCCCGTCCCATGGGGGACAATAGAAAATCCAAGCTGTAGTCAACAGCTTTGGGTTTTTATTGTTGGATTTCAAAAACCCCCGTTTAAATTTAAAATGTCCTATAATTCACCTATTATGCGATTTAGTAAGTTTATTTACTGGGCCAGTCGAAATCCAAAAACCGACTGCGGTTTATGGTGCAAACCTGCGGCAAAATCCGTGTATAGCAATTTTAAAATACTGCCGTATTTTCTATGCCATTTTACAGTTGCCGTGCAGACATCGCCTAAGGGAAAACCTACCTTTTCATTGAGACTTCACCAATTTTTTAATTTTTTATAAGATCTCTACAAACTAGACTAGAACATTTTGTTAAAAAAGCATACATAGTCAAGGCATTTTATTATGACCACTTCCTACTTTTGATGCCAGTAGTGCAAAGTTCTTTAAGGAAGTCACGTATGGCGAGTTGGCTTGATGGGTATATAAGGTGTGTCATAGGCTGTCTGCACACATATCCCTTGTTTCTGTCATGCATAAAAGAGGTGATTTATCAGAGTTGCAAAAAGGGATGATTCTTGGATTTCAGGCCAAAGGTGGCAGTATTTCTGAAACTGTTATTGAACTGTTCACATGCTTATGTGGTGAAAGTATATTGTGAACAGACACATGGCACCACTGAAAATAGGCATTGATATGCGAGGTGATCCTCAGCTACTGCAGCAAGGTCTGATATTATGCTACAGCGTGGCTTGCTCCCGAAATGAACCAAGGGGCTACCAGATGTATGTATAAAACAATAGTTCAGTAAATCCTTCTGCATACGGGGCTCCAAAGCAGATGAATGTTTGCTACAGCTCTAATATTGAAGTCGCATTGTCAGGAAAAGGTTTAAATTTTCACAGCAGTATTCCACCAATTGGGAAACGGTTACCTTTTCTGATGGGTCATGTTTTCTGTTTCATTGAAGGGATGACATTGGTGAGTTAGAAAAGAAATATCAGAGAACAAACATCCTGCAACCATTGCTGGAAGGAAAGTGGTGGTGGCAGCTTTATGGTCTGGGGAATGTTTTTTATGGTATTCTCTAGGCACACTCATCCATGTAAAAGGCCCTCTCAACTGATTTGGGTATGACTCCATCCTTGCTGATCACGTACATCCATACTTGCTGCTTGTGTACTCTAAGGCGGATGGATCTTTCAGCAAGACAGTGTGACAGTGTGACATATCACACAACTAGAAATGTCCTACATTGCTTGAAAGAGCATGACTAAGAGTTTCAAGTACTACCTTGGCACCCTAATTCAACCATCGTGTTGGCTGTGTGAACCCTCCTATATGCATCCTCCAGCAACTGTAGGATGCAGTCAGCATGGCTTCTCATACCCATGAAAACCTAGCAGGACCTTATTAAGTCCCTCTCAGCCCATCTAGCATCTGTCCTGCACATGGTGGTTACTCCAGATATTAGCTGGTGGTCACAATAATCTAACTTGATCATGTAAATGTTACACTATGGCAGCTCTTGCTTGTAGAACCTGATAGAAGTGGAAAAACTCAGTTAAAAGGAAAGTTGTCTATTGACCATTCCCACTCTTATAGTGTGTTTTGCATGTTATGAATAGTGCTTCAGCAAAGTGAAATAGATTTATGCTCTACAGATTACCCAAAAAGGTTGGTACTAGCAGACGTAAGGATGACTGTAGTGATGCCTGGAAATCACCATCAATATTCTTTATGCTTTTGAGCCAGTGCTTTGTCTTTTGATGGTGCTCCACATCAACATCTTAGAGAAAAAAAATTAAATTACTCAAAATGTAACTGCTTATAAGTAGGGATGAGCGATATTATTGCCAAAAGTTGAAATCGGCACGGTTTCTTACAGATAATCTATTACTATCGCGCCATTTTCAGCGTTTCCTGTCATTTTGGCGGTCAGCCAATCAGCACCGAGGATAGTGTGGGGTGAGTAGGATGTACAAAGTAACCACTTAGCGTTGTATGGATCTCATTGTCTGCAAAAATCACGTGACCGCGTTTTATCTATGCAACTGCATTTCCTGTTTGAGCTCTGTGTCTATGACACTTCACAGCAGGACGTCTCAGCGTTTAAACCAATAGCTGTTCTAATAGCTCTGAGAGATAGTCTCTTCTAATACAAGAAACTATCCACCTACCTACAACTTAGAATAGAGTTAGATTAGAGAATTTCACTTCTTATTTAGTTAGAGAAAGTTTTAAGGATATCTAGTGGTGTGTGTAGCCGCGGAGCTGCAGGGGAGAGTGGGTGGGGGGGCACAGCAGGAGAGGCTTTTAAAAGGAAGGGAGATATTGTGCAGCTCAGTGTGTTCTGTGATCTTAAATTGAAAAAAGCATTGTTGTTTACCACTGTTTAGGCCAGCAGACCCCTGATAGGAGGTGAACTGGTCCCTGTTTTTCAGTTCTATTGCAATCACTGCGTGTCAGTGTTCCCAAAAACCGGCATAACTTATTCCTATAACTTTTAAATAGTTTTATTGAAGTCTGTGCGTCTGTTTGACACAAAGAGCTCAGTTGTACGCAAATTGTGTTATACATATTTCCTGGTTAATTGCTCCTGTAGTCAGTGTTGTGAAGGCCACCATATTATTCCATATAATATTTAAATACTCTTATTGCAGTCCATGCGTCTGTTTGGTGCAAAGAGCTCAGTTGTATGCATATTGTGTTATATATATTTGATAGTAAATTACGCCTGTTGTCAGTGGTGCGAAGGCCACCATATTAATCCATATAACATTTAAATACTCTTCAAAAAAAAAAAAGGAACATTTTTTTCAGCTCACCTGTAGGACTGGCACGGTTCACATGAGCTCTTGAAACTCACACAACAAATTCAACTACAGCAAAACGTAATGAACCAGCCGAATACGTCCAGGGTAGAAGGCAATGCAAGACTTTTTATTTATCCAAAAATAAAAGCATATCCAGACCAAACTGGTTAAAAGGACAAACGTGCAGAGACACCAGCCTCAGCTAACATGTTTCGGATCCAAATGATCCTTCCTCAGAGCTAAGGTCACACCCTCAGAGTTCACATATTTATGGGAAACACCCTGTATATATGTCACAACACAAATAGTTAATAGTTTAAAATTAGACCTGTGCGAACGTTGAGACCAGCAGGATATACCGTATTCATCATCAGGATCCAATATCCTTCTCTATTTAATAATTCCTGTCTTTGGTTTCCACCTCGCACAGATAATGAAACTGATTCTATACAAAATGCTCTTAAATGAGACACATCTCCTTGGTGTACATAAAAAAAATGTTTAGATACATTGGATACATTTCTAGTATCCACATGAGACACTCCATATATATGTTCTCTAAGTCTATCTTTAAGGCGTCTCATGGTGCATCCAATGTATTTAAGCTGACAAAAAGCACATTCTATGCAATATATCACATTGGTAGATTCACAGTTTAAAAACTGTTTTATAGTGAAACTGCTGCCCTCAACTAATCCAGATATATTTTTTTGTTTGTAAAGCATACTTACAACATGTACACCTGGATAACCCACATCTAAAAAAGCCTTCAACCGAAAGCCAGGTTTTCTGTTTTCGGCTAGTCTTGACTGCACTAGGGGAAAGAGTAGATTGCAGAGTAGGAGCTCTTCTAGAGACAAACTTACAGCCGTCACGCAATAAGAATTTAAACGCATCGTCTTGGAACAACATGGGTAAGTATTTGTTCACTATCTTTTTTATAGTATCAAATTCTCTACTGAAAGTAGTAACAAAAACTGGGCAATCAATTATTTTTTTATCTTTATGTTTACTTCTAAATAAACGGCGGGTGTTAGCGGAAAATCGCCGCTAACGCCCAGCAGTAACAGCGCCGGTGGGTGACTCTGCCCGCCGGCGCTGTTTAACCCATCAGACACCGCGGCAAAGATGGCCGCGGCGTCTGAATGAACGCCGATCAGGTGCCGGTACCGATTTACGATCATCGCACCTGCAGCTATGCTGCGCCGGTCCAATGACTGGGCATGGTGGTGGGAGCCTTGTGAAGGCTCTCGTCACTTACCCTGGCCGGTTTGCCCCACTTCCGTCCGCAGACAGGAAGTGGGGAAACTGCCATCTTTGTACACCCTAATGCATTGCCTATGCAATGCATTAGGTTGTATTAACAATCGCGCCACCTAGTGGTCAAGTACCATAGGTGGCCTCAATGTTACAGTAAAAAAAATAATAAAGTAAAGTTTTAAAGTACAAACAAAAAAAAAAAGTATTAAAAGTTCAAATCACCCCCTGTTCCCCATTTTACAAATAAAATCATTAAAATAATAAAAAATTTACATATATTTGGTATCGCCGCGTCTGAAAAAGTCCAATCTATAAAAATATAACAACATTTATCCCGTTACGCTTAAACCCATAGAAGAAAAAAAATTCCAAACGCCAAAATTGCATTTTTTGGTCATTTTACTTCACTCAAAAAATGGAATACAAATGATCAAAAAAGTCGCATGCATTCCAAACTGCTGGCGATAAAAAGTACACTTCAGCCCGCAAAAAATGCCCCATCATTGACGTCCGTAGGTGTTAGTACAAGAAATTTATTGGTCGCACAAAATGGCGCCGTGGCGCAAATTTCAAAAATAGAACATGTTTGGAATTTTTTTTACGGTACCAAAACATAACGGAAACCCTACATGTTTGGTATTGCCGGATGTGTAATAAACTGTAGAATACAGTTAACACATTATATTTACTGAAGATTGAACGCGGTAAAAGAAAATCCCCCGCAAAGATGGCAAAAATACATTTTTTGTCACAACTTGTCCCACTTGGAATTTTTTTGCGGTTTCCCAGTATATTCTATGGTATAGTGAATAACACCATTAGAAAGTACATCTTGTCCTGCAAAATAAAAGCCCTCATGTGTCTATGTAGATGGAAAAATAAAAAAGTTATGGCTTTCAGAAGGCGAGGAGGGAAAAACGAACGTGTCACCAAGAAAAAACGCCTGGTCCTTAAGGGGTTAAAGGTCATGCTGTGGTACAAGACAGGGATAATGAATAGTCTGTGACTTTTTTCTGTGACTCTTGTTGTCTAATTGTCTTGCCTAAGATGTAGCACGTATCCATTTGACTGTTGTGGATGTTAATTCCAGCTTCTCCAGCCCTGTTTGGGTGTAAGAATGAAGCTGTTGTTCCTCTCCCATAGACTTTAATGGTCATCGGCGATAATCTGTTATCGACTATGGACTATCGGCATGATTATTGCCGATATCGACTCTATAACGATAGTTGACACAATCGCTCATCACTACTTATAAGTTTTTAATGTCAGGCTTGGGTTCTCCAATACGAAAAAGTTATGAAAATATTTTCAATGTTTTGTTTTCCTCCAATATCTCACATACTTTTCCATTAAAACCTGCTATTTTAGTGTAGTTGTTAGCTGGTTTCTAAATGTCCCTGTGTGAACTCGACTTACCAATATTCCCTTAATGATCTTATTCTGCCTTTGTGGTTCCCTCTTTCTCATGCCTACTCTTGGAAATGTATTGAAGAGTATAAAATGAACAGCGAGGTTGTGCACAGCTATTAGAGCGCTATTGACTTGAAGTTATTTGGCAGCTGTGCATTAACAATGTATTTAGGCCCTACTATGGGGGAAGAACAAATATATTTCTGGTGGTTCTTAAATTATATCTTATATACGTCTTCCGGATTGAGCTGCCAACAACGTCTGCTGAGTCCAAAAAGCAGTTCTATACTTGTACAAATCACCTTTGTCTTGCTTTTAATATCCTGGTCACATATTGCACAGTTAAACTCTCCAGTAGTTCTTTATCATGGGGAAAATTTGATGGAAATGATATTTCCAGAGATCATTAAAGATGGCCTCTATTGTGCGTTTACACCAGGCTAGTTTATGGAGCTAATTTATGACCGCATCACAACAGGGCCCACTGTGCTTTTATCTGAAGTTCGAGCAAGAGCTGTTCACATCGGATATGTCTTTGTGCCTGCAGTTTCCCCTGCTGCAAATTATCTCTCCCACAGCCAAACTTCTACAATCATACAAATCTTAAATAATGAACACAACTTTGGCACAAAACACTGTGTTCACTTAGTATCTAATCCTGTAGCAGATCTGAAAATGGAGACCCCCTTTACCATTCAGATGGGGGCATCAAGGAGTGTATTATTTGTCACAACATCCAGGCTTGGACTGGCCCACAGGGGAATAGGGGAAATCCCTGGTGGGTCCCTGAGCATAGCAGAACCGAAGTTGTCTTTTAGCTGCATATACATCCTCAAAAGAGGCAAAAAGGCAGAGAAGAGCAAAAAAACCCAAAGGGGCGAGCATAGGGGGCAGACAGTCTTTACAGTATTTAGGGGGGGCCCTAAAAAAATCCCACCATGGCCCAAAAACAGCTCTGGGCCTTAAATCAACTCCACTTGTGGGACCTGGGCACCCCAGTCCAATACTGGCAACATCTATGATGATAACCTCAAAACTTGAATTACAGAGGGATATAAAATGCTGGTTTACTCTTTGGTTCTACTAAAATAAAATAAAATAGCTGTTTTTGCTGATATTTATGAACCACCAGCCTTTAAAAGTCAATACCCCTCAAATTACGATCCCCTCAGAAAAAAATTTCCCCCCATATTTTGGGGTCTTTCCGGGGGACTTTGTACTTAAAACCAAATAAAAATACAATGTCATGACAGATATCTAACCATGTGATTGATTGGAAGATCCACCAATTATCAAAATATTTTACTTGAAATTTTGTTAAAATTGGTAAGTACATGCAGTGAGGGCAATCAGTACACCTCTCTACATACATTTAAGTTACTACAAGTTTATACATCTTTAACCCCCTTTAACCCCCGGCACCGTCCTTTTTGAGGGCGGCCGTTGCGGGTCTTTCGTCTGCACGACGTCTTTTGACGTCCTGCAACAGGGGGTTTGCGGCCCCGGTCCCCGCAGCCCCTGGGACGGGCTAACTACAACCCCTGATCCCGACATGTCCTGCAGGGGGGGAGCGGGGAAACCTCCGCAACCCATGCTTTAACCCCTTTGATTGGGGCGGGCGTTACCGCGCGCAATCAAAGGGATCCCCTGTCTGTCGGGTGATGGGAACACCCGGGTGACCCGACGACCCGGGGAACGCTCACAGCACTCGGGGGACCTAGCGTGCCCCAGAGTTGTCGTTAAAGCTATTATGCCCGTCACACTGGTGTGCTTTTATCCTGAATTCGGCAAGACTGTTCACATCGATATGTCTTTGCCTGCAGTTATCCCCTGCTGCAAATTATGCTCTCCAACAGCCAAACTTCTAAATCAGTACAAATCTTAAAAAATGAACACAACTTTGACAAACAGTTTCACTTGTATCTAATCCGTAGCGAGATCTGAAAATGGAGACCCCCTTTAATTCAGATGGGGCACAAGAGGTATATTTCACAACATCCAGGCTTGGACTGAGCCCAAGGGAATAGGGGAAATCTGGTGGGTCCCTACTGCAGAACGTAAGTTTCTTTAGCTGCAATATACACTCAAAAGAGGCAAAAAGGCAGAGAAAGAGCGACAAAAACCAAGAGGCAGAGCATAGGAGGCATGTACAGTCATTTACAGTAGTGTAGGGTGGGCGCCTAAAATAATCTCCACCAGTGGCCCAGAAACAGCTCATAGGACCTTAGAATCAACTACAACTTGTGAACTGGCACCCAGTCCAATGTGCAACTAGATGAAACTCAAAATTGAATATACAGAGATAAAAATGTTTTGCTCTTGGTTCACTAAAATAAAATAAATATATGCTGTATTAGCTGATATTTTATGAACCACCAGTCCTTTATAAGTACAATGATCCCTCAAATTACGATGGCCTCAGAGTACAATATTTTCACCATATATTGGTCTTCAGACATGTATCTTAAAACCAACTCAACAAAATGTCGTGACAGGATCTAAGTCATGTGAAATTGATGGAAGATCCATCCATTATCAAGAATATTTTACTTGTAATATGTCTGAATTGGTGAAGTACATGCAGTGATTGGCAATCTAGTAGCGCCTCTCTACAGTACAGTTAAGTACTACAAGTTTACTACATCTTTAAACAAGCCATGATGACACCAGGTGAAGATGGCTCGATTTTGTTTTTCTGGTACATTGTGTATAGATTACATGGCCTAAAGACTCTCCTTTCCTCCATAGAAAGTAATATTCAGCTTCCAGCAGCCCTTTCTGACTGTTATATGAATGGACCTGCTTAATCTGTATTGAATATCTGCCTAACTGTCTTTAATTTTCATTTTGCATTATGTTGGGTGACATTTTAGGGGCTTGGAAACCAATTACTAGTTTTCAAAAAAGCTTTGGTTTCAACATACAATGGTCGCGTCAAAAAACAGATTATGCCCTTGTAGTTGTAGCTTCACTTTGCCTCATGGGAGTGAATAAGCAACAGCACTCATAGACAAGCAGAAGTCTTGCCTATAAGATGGGGAATTTTCCTATTCACTAAAATTAACCTCTTACCGCCAAAGCCAGTTTTGGCCTCTCTGACAGAGCCCCATTTTTTAAATCAGCCATGTATGTGAGAATAACTTTTTGACACTTTAACCTATCCATGTGATTCAGAGATTGTTTTCTCGTGACACATTGTGCTTTAAGATAGTAAGAAATTTTGGTCCAAAAAATGCTTGTTTATTTGTGAAAAATATCAAAGTATCGTGAAAAATTTGAAAAATTTACAAATTTAAAACTTCAAAAATTTCTGCATTTGAGACATATATTTATTCCACTCAAAATATTTTATAACTAGCATCTACCATATGTCTGCTGTAGTTTGGCATCATTTTTTTAAATGTCTTTTTTTTTTTTTTTTACGACATTAGGGGGCTTAGAAATTTAGTAGTAATTTTCAAATTTTCTTGAAAATTTGCAATATACATTTTTTAAGGACCAGTCCAGTTCTAACGTGACTTTGATTGGCCTGTATGTTACGTACCCCCATAAATCCCTCCATCTAAGAAACTAAACCCCTTAAAGTATTCAAAACAGCATTTAGGAAGTTTATTAACCAATTAGGTGTTTCACAGGAATTAAAGCAAAGTGGAAGTGAAATTTCAAATTTCCCTTTTTTTTGCAGATTTTCAATTTTTATCCATTATTCACAAGAACACGGTAAATGTGATCAGGGAAATGCCGCTTAATATTGATTCCCCAGATTCTGTCGTTTTCAGAGATATCCCATATTTGTCCGCAAGCCCCAGAATAGGAGGAGCACCTACCGGACTCTGGGGTCTCATTTTCATTACGATTTTATTTAGGCGCCATTTCAGGTTTGCGGACACCTAAGGTGCTAAAAAGTAATAAACACCCCTAAAAAGACCCCGTATTAGGAACTACACCCCTTATGGAATATATCCAGGGGTGCAGTGAGTATGTCGACCCCATAGGTGTGTCACAACATTTTTTAGCGTTAGGCTGTGAAAATGGAAAAAAAATGTTTCCAACAATCTGAAATTTTAGCTGAAAATGTTTAATTTTTACAAGGAATGTAAAAAAGCACCCAAAATTTTGTTACGCAATTTCTTCCAAGTTCAACAATACCCTACATGTGGGTGTAAACTGCTGTTTGGGCGCATGGCAGGGCGTATAAGGGAGGGAGTGTTATTTGGCTGTTGGAATGCAGATTTTGGGGGTTCCATGTCGCATTTGCAAAGCCCCCAAAGTACCAGAAGAGGTGAAAACTTCCAGAAGCTGCCCCATTTTGGATTCAACATCCCTCAGGGATCTCATCTAGGTGTGTATTGAGCATTTTGGGCGCACGGGTGTTCCAGAGTTTGTTTTTTTTGCATTGGGCCATGAAAATGGGGGGGGGGGAAGCAGTTCCGCCATTGTTTTTTGAGCTTCAATTTTACAGCGTTCACCGTGCAGTGTAAATGATGTGATATCTTTACTATGGGAGTTGGTACAATTGCAATGATATACATTTTATATAGATTTTTTTTGTTTTATTACTTTTACACAAAAGAAATAGGTCTATAAAAAAGCACACTCCGGCCGGTGGTGATGCGGCATGAAGCCAGCAGTAATTTACCACTGGTCCCATGTCGCGATCGTGCGCGGCTCGCCCGCAAGCCCGCACAATCGCCAGGACGTATGCATATGTCCACTTGCGGGAAGTCACTTCCCGCTAGGGCGTATGCATACGTCCAATGTCGGGAAGGGGTTAATCATGTTCATTTTAACAGTGTTAAAGTGCACTGGACCCAGTCCAAGTACATGACATAACACCAGACCATGCCTTTAACAATGCCCAAATATGACATCATATCATGCCACACCTCTTACTACACTCAAGTACATCCAATCATGCCCAGTTTTCTCCGGTAGACCAAGGAAAGAACTGAGTATAGCTGAGACTCTCCTGCTCTAAAATGTATAGAGGCCTGTAAAGGAGATCACCTTGGCATTGGTGGAAGGGTACTTACTATTTTGATCTAAAATGTACACTAAGAGCCTCAAATATTCATAAATATAATAGGCAGCAGAATTGTACTTTGAAATAATTAATATATTCAATGCTTATCTGTATAAGTGCGTTAACTGGTTCATTTCTGTGTTTGCAATACAGTGGATTTGCCAGGGTCTATAAAGATGTATTTATTTAAATTAAATACATACAAAAAGGTATATGACAGCTACCAAGTAATATCGCTATACACAGAAAAAAAAATTTACAGTGAAAGAAATAAGTATTTGATCCCTTGCCGATTTTGTAAGTTTGCCCACTGCCAAACATGAACAGTCTATAATTTTAAGGGTAGGTTAATTTTAACATTGAGAGATAGAATATCCAAAATAAAATCTAGATGTCACGGACGCCCCTGCGACCACTGTCCCGGGTCGCATGCGCCTCCATGCTCCTACACCAAGCGGAGCCCCGTCCCGCACGTAGGTTTAGGGGTCCGCTCAACCCCCATCCCCGCCAGCGTTCACTTAGGCGGCCACGCTCCTGCTCAGCCTGTCTCCGTCTCCCGGCATGTAGCTCTGCCCCTAGGGCGCACGCACGCCGGCAGTTTGAAATTTAAAGGGGCAGTGCGCTGGTAATTGGTCATTGCCGGGCACTGCTCCTATTTAAGTCCGGCCTCTTCCTGGCGGCCCTCGCCGGATCCTTGGTGTATTTCCCGTTGGAGAAAGCCTTCCTAGTATTGTCTATTCCTGTCTACCGTGTACCGAAACTCTAGCTTACGTTTACCGACCACGAACCTTGCCACCAGTCCTGACCTCCTGCCTGTCTACGTTTAAAAACCAAGCCCCCTGCCCTGACCCCCTGCCGTCCCCAACTACGACCTGCCGCCATTCCGTACCTCGCCCCCCCTTGGCCGCCACCCAGGCAAGCCCCCCCAAATAAAAGTGACCTTAGACCCCGCCGCAGCAAGACTCCCGCTTTGCGGGGGGCTCTGGTGAATCCCGGGGACCTACTTAGTTTAACCCCGGGTTTGGGGCTTACACCTCGCCTGCGGTGGTCCAGGGGATCCCCCCAACCGTTACAGTAGGATTCCCATGGACCCCGCCAAGGTGCCGACCCCCCTGGCGGATCTGACGACCTTTGTCGCCGCCATCACGCAACTCGGTAACAGGCGCAGCAACTTACCCACATTCACCTTTTTCGCAATTCCCGCCAGCAGCAGAAAACCCCTCACCATCTCCAAGGTTTTCCCCTGCCTCTACTTTTCCTATGGCTCGAGGGGTCCCAAGCTTCGGCTGTGCTCCCACTAAGTTGACGGAGACCCGAAACTCTGCAGGGGTTCTCACCCAATGTTTATGCCTTTAGCTAAAGGCTGATCGTTCCTTTTCGAACGTGCGAAAGTGGTTTTTTGTGGTCAGTCCCTTTTGGGGGGCCCCTGCATGGGTTTTACACCTCTGGGGACGGGAAACGATCCTGTGCCCGGCGGTCTTCATCTTTCCTAGTGATTTCCGCAATGTCTTGAGGAACCGCTCGGCACCCTCCGCTGAGACAGCCCCCCAAAAACCTACCCCGGGGGGGACTGCGTGGGAACTACGTGCATTCCGCACTCTGGCCTTGAACGTCATGAAAGGCCGCTCTGTGCGCCACCTTCAGAAAGGGCTCTAAAACCCGGGTTTTAAGGACGTTTTGGGCCCGCTAAGCCCTTCCGTCTTCACTGAGCCCGATCCGGTTAGCGACCCGCTTGACGACGCTTTTTTAAGGGGGAGGAGGAACTTCAGCCCAAACCCGCCAGTTTCCTCGCTGGCCCCGTGTTCCAAGGCCCCTGTGCCACAGCCGCCAACACCCCCAAAGGGAGCCCACGGGTTGTTTGGGCTGTCTCTTGAGCAAGAGTTGCCCAGCGTCGGCAAAGGAACTTTGCCTTACTGGGGCAGCCCAACTTTCCCGGGAATTGTGGGGGGCCCCCCCAAGCCTGGGGGGAAACTCCCCACCTAGGATTGTGGGGGGGCATTTTCCTAGGTGCAAGCTCCTCCTCCCCACGTCGGTTGTCCCCGGAGGTCACTCAGAGACTGGTCCCCCGTTCAGGTTCCCGGGTTTCGGGATTGGGGTCGGCCGGGAACTCTCCACCATCTCTATAAAGGGAGTATCGGCTTCCGGGGGCCCGCTTGGAAAAACGCTTGTCATCCATCCTCAGGGGGGAGCTGCTTGCGACCCCACCCCAGTTTGTCCCCAAGGGCCTCTGTCCCTCCCGGGGGGCCGCTACAAAAAGAAGAGATCCCCTTCTTGTTTTTTGCCCGCCTTCGTCGCGGCCTCCCCGGACTCCCATGGCTGAGGCTCCACTCTCCCTTCTGACTGGACAATCTGGGAGGTGTTCTTGGGTCCCAGTGTCGGGGGCTTGTTTGGTGGGACCCGCCTGGGGTTTCCTCTCTCGCTCGACCCTTAGAGCCGTTCCCGGGTTGCCGCCCGAATACTGGGGTACCCCATTTTCCCGGAGACAAAACCGAAGTCTTTTCCCCAGCCAACGTTTTCCCATACTTATTGCCGGGTACCATCCTCCCCGGGGCCAGCTCCCTTGTCGGGTTCCCGAGACCCCAAGCCCTGTTTGAGTACATCCAGGGAAAAAAAGGGTTTAAACCGGGAAATCTCGTCTCCGGGGTGCGGGGTTTTTTTTTAAGAAGAAAGGACGGTACCTTAGGCCCTGCAAGCACCGGGGTCTGAACAAGATCACGGTGAAAAAAAGTTACCCCATTGCCGTTATACAGAACTGTTTTACCGCCTGCAGGGCGCAAGATCTTCTCCCAAATTGGGTTTGAGAGGGGCCTACAATTGGTCCCAACCACAAAGGGGGATAATGGAAAACGGGCCCTTTAACACCAGGGGTGGGCACTTTGAATACCTGGTGTGCCCTTCGGACTGTGAATGCGCCCACCGTCTTTCAGGAGCTGTAATGACGTCTTTGAGACCTCCCCTACCCGCTGGTGGTTTACCTTGAGACATCCTTACTCTCCCACCTCGAGACCCACCCGTATTTCTCAGGGGTTTTTAAGCGTCCGGGAGAACCATCGTAAAGCCAAGCAGGGAAGTGCCTCTTTCCCCAACAGCCTCCCATTCCCGGGTTACTCATTTCTGACCAAGGCCTAGGGGGGGATCCAGCCCAAAAATGTCGCCTTTTTTGCAGTGGCCACGCCCAGCGGTCTGGGGTTTACAGCGTTTCTGGGTTCGTAACTACTATCCCAATTCATCCCCCACTTCTCTACGCTGGTGGCTCCCATAGTGGCCCTTACCGAAACAAGCCAATCCACGCACGGGCCCGTCAGGCCAAAAGGCTTTTCGAGGGTCAATCCGCCTTCTTACGGGATCTTACTGGGACGTGGGCCCCCGAAACCCTTTACGCGGAAGGATGCCTGTCGGGGAGCCGGAGCATTCTTCGCAAAAAAAGGGCCCCCGGGGGAAAATTGTAGTTCCGTCGGCCCGGGGGAATTACCGATTGGCGACGGGAGCTACGGCCATAAAAGGCCCGGAGGGGTGGCGTTATCTCTGGAGGGTGCCCGTTTCCCCATCCTTTTTCACTCTGCCACAAAAACCCCAAAATCTTCAGACGCTGGGATTAACCCACCCAGGCAGGTGGTCGCTCTTCTTCTCCTGGTTCGTTTCCAGATCCCCTTTAGCCTCAGAGAAGAATTTTAGAGCTGACGCCCTCTCCCGTGCCTCCGACGTGGTGGGTGAAGAAAACTACTCCTGAAACAAATTCCTCCAGAAATCTTATCTTGGGAGCTAGGGTCACCTCCGGAAGGTTCCCTGGAAGGATTTTGCGCCCGCCTCCGCAACGATCTTAAAATGGGGGGATTGCTCTTTGGTGGCCGTCACCCGGCGCCCGAGAAAACCTTCCCCCTGATTCCCGGTTCTATTGGGGGGCCCGAAATTTTAAAAGGATGTTAAGGGCTTTTTTTCTCTTGGGACCCGGCATCGCAACAAGACCCACGCCACAAGCCGGCGGGTTTTAAAAGCCATACCACCCCAAATTTGGACCCAAAATTTCCAGGTTCATAACGATCTTCCCCGTCGTTGGGGGAAAACCATCTTTGGGGGACACGATCCTTCTCCAAATGGCGCATTTTGCCCGTTTCCAGGGGCCCGCCCCGCCCCCGTCTGGGGGAGTATTCTTCCTTCATGTGTTCCGTGTAATGGACCCTCAGCAAATCGTCTCGGGGCCGGGGAGTTCGTTTGTCCCAGGTTTTGGCGAGCTCTGTGTAACCAACTTCAGGTGAAGCTCGACTTCTCTTCTGCCTACCACCCACAGACGGACGGCCAGGTGGAGAGGGTCAACCAGGTCTTGGGATGTTACCTTCGCCATTTTGTCTCGGCCCGGCAAGATGATTGGTCCAACTTGCTGCCATGGGCGGAGTTCTCTTATAACTCCCTGGAGTCTGAGTCCGCGGGGGTCTCCCCTTCTACATTGTGTATGGCCTGCATCCCCGCCCTCCTATCCCTCTAGCAACCTCCTCCGAGGTCCCGGCGGCGGACGCACTAGTGCAAGACATGAAGGCCATCTGGTCCCAGACCTGTCAGTCCCTGCTCCGCGCTTCCGAGCGCATGAAGACTCAAGCGGACAAAAGAAGAATTCCTCCTTCGGTTTTCTCCCCAGGTGACAAGGTGTGGCTCTCAGCTAGATATGTCCGCCTAAAGATGCCTTCTCACAAACTGGGACCCCGTTTCCTGGGACCTTTTGAGGTCATCAGCCGCATCAACCCGGTGTCCAACAAACTCCGGCTCCCTCCTACTATGAGAATCCCCAACTTGTTTCATGTCTCCTTACTGAAACCCCTAGTCCTTAATCGCTTTTCCCAGAAGGCTGTTCCTCCTCTGTCTGTGGCAGATGCGCGCGCCGGCAGTTTGAAATTTAAAGGGGCAGTGCGCCGGTAATTGGTCATTGCCAGGCACTGCTCCTATTTAAGTCCGGCCTCTTCCTGGCGGCCCTCGCCGGATCCTTGGTGTATTTCCCGTTGGAGAAAGCCTTCCTAGTATTGTCTATTCCTGGCTACCGTTTACCGAACCTCGAGCTTACGTTTACCAACCACAAACCTTGCCGCCAGCCCTGACCTTCTGCCTGTCTACATTTACGAACCAGAGCCGCCTGTCCTGACCTCCTGCCTGTCCCCGACTACGAGCCTGCCTGCCGATTCCGTACCTCGCCTACCCTTGGCCGCCACCACAGGCAAGCCCCGCCAGTGGAAGTGACCTGGTAGACTCCCGCCGCAGCAAGACCATCCCGCTTTGCAGCGGGCTCTGGTGAATACCGGGACCTACTTAGATTACACTCCCTGGTGTGGGCTTATGCCATCGCCTGCGGTGGTCCAGTGGATCCACCTCCAGACCGTTACACTAGAAAATCACATTGTATAAATTATATAAATTTATTTGCATTTTGCAGTGAGAAATAAGTATTTGATCCCTATGGCAAACAAGACTTAATACTTGGTGGCAAAACCCTTGCTGGCAAGCACAGCAGTCAGACATCTTTTGTAGTTGATGATGAGGTTTGCACACATGTCAGGGGGAATTTTGGTCCACTCCTCTTTGCAGATCATCTCTAAATCATTAAGATTTTGAGGCTGTCACTTGGCCACCCGGAGCTTCTTCTATAAGTTTTCTGTGGGATTAAGGTCTGAAGACTGGCTAGACCACTCCATGACCTTAAAGTGCTTCTTTTTGAGCTACTCCTTTGTTGCCCTGGCAGTATGTCTTGGGTCATTGTCTTGCTGGAAGACCCAGCCACAACCCATTTTTAATATCCTGGCAGAGGGAAGGAGGTGTCACTCAGGATAATTTATGGTACATGGCTCCATCCATTTTTCCATTGATGCGATGAAGTAGTCCTGTGCCCTTAGCAGAGAAACACCCCCAAATTATAATGTTTCCATCTCCATGTTTGACAGTGGGGGCAGGGTTCTTTGGGTCATAGGCAGCATTTCTCTTCATTCAAACACAGAGAGTTGAGTTAATACCACAGAGCTCAATTTTTGTCTCATCTGACCACAGCACCTTCTCCCAATCACAAATTCATCCAGGTGTTCATTGGCAAACTTCAGACAGCCCTGCACATGTGTCTTCTTTAGCAGGGGGACCTTGCAGGCACTGCAGTATATGAAACCATTACGGCATAATGTATTACCAATGGCTTTCTTGGTGACAGTGGTCCCAGCTGCCTTCAGATCATTAAGTTTCCCACTGTAGAGTTTTAGGCTGATCTCTTACCTTCCTCAAGATCAAGGATTCACCACAAGTTGAGATTTAGCAAGGTGCCCCAGAACGATATTGATTGACAGTAATTTTGTATGTCATCCAGTTTCTTAATGTTGTTGCAACAGATGACTCCTTCTCCCCCAGCATCGTATTTATGGTTTTGCAGCCCATTCCAGCTTTGTGCAGATCTATGATCTTGTCCCTGACATCGTTAGAAAGCTCTTTGGTCTTGCTCAGGTTGTAGAGGTTAGAGTCTGACTGATTAATTGAGTCCGTAGACAGGAGTCTTTTATAAAGGTGACTATTTAAGACAGCTGTCTTTAATACAGGTAACAAGTTGATTAGGAGTGTCTAACTGGTCTGTAGGAGCCAGAACTCTTAATGGTTGGTAAGGGATCAAATACTTATTTCTCTCAACAAAATGCAAATAAATTGATAGCATTTTTATTTTTGATATTCTATCTATCAATGTTAAAATTAACCTACCCTTACAATGATAGATTGTTCATGTCTTTGTCTGTGGGCAAACTTACAAAATCAGCAAGGGATCAAATATTTATTTCCTTCACTGTATATGTAAATATCACCTCCTATTACCTCATTTGACTCTGACTCTTAGTTGGGTTAGGGACTTTTTATTTAGTCTTAGGGGTTTACTTACCTTCTGCCATGCTCCTGGTCCAACGGTGCTCCCAGTGAAACATCACTTCCAGTCAGACATGACTTCTGGTTACCATTACCTAGATTTATCCCTATGCTATGGTAAACAAGAGTGACATTAGATGTGATGTTTGTCTGAAAGCTGACAATACACCAGGGGTCAGACCAGGAGTGCTGCAAAACAATAAGTTAACCCCTGAAAAAAAACGTAAAGACCACAACATAATTTACTGCTACAGTTACGATTACAGATAGGGCTAGGGTAAGAAACAAAAAATTATGTTCATGACATCCAGAACATAAATTATTTTACAAGTTTGTTTAAATCATTGTTGAACTGTTCGAGCAACATTGCAAGGAAGGAAGACACATACAGCATGAAAAGGTGGATTTCTCATCAAACAACCTATCCCCACACTGCTTTTATGGATCCAGGACTGTAAATATATCACATGGTTCAGGGCCCGAACAGAGCATTTTGATGCACCAGGCAAAAAGTGCAAATGTCATCCCCTTCCCATGAAAAATTGAAATTCCTTACCCTGACCTGGCTCACGGTGCATGCACCTGCACTCTCCCCAGCTAAATGGAATGGTAAAAAAGTACAATTGGGCCATGTCTTTTGTAGGTTTTTATTGAATGTAACCAACAGCCAACACCTGCCATGAATAGAGTGGGCTTAATTCATTATCCCATTCCATACCTTCTTGGGCCTCCTTTCCGACAGGCATTGGGTGACACCCTAGACGGTCACCTACCTCTGCCTACCCATCTTCCTGGCCCTGACATGATTGCCTACTTAGTGAACAGGAGTCTTCTCTTCTATTTTTACGCATATCCCGATGGACGAACAAACATTTATCAGTCCTTGAACACCCTTTTTAAGGCAGTGGCCTCCCAAGGTTCCAGAGGCCAGACCCAGTAGTGTCCAGAGTTCTGCCCCATCCCATTTCAATATCTTTTCTTCTGTTGCAAAACACTTTTATGAAGCCCTTGTAATTATGTCTTTTTTGGGGGGGAAATTACAACCATTATGGCTGCTGTTATAGTTTTAATATTGGTTATCAAGGGTGGACAAGTGGTGCTATCAATAGGTTTGCAGTACATAAAAATTGGTATTTTCATCAATGTATATTCAATGTATGAAATGCCATTTTTACCAGCAATCCTCTAAAAAGTATAACTGTAACCATAACAAGTAAGCAAAGGTTTTTGATACTTGACAGCAGAGGCTAATTCAATAAAAACATATTAATTAATTACAATTCCTTTCTGGACACCAACACTGCCCTTTCACCCTTTCAGCGTCCCTTTTAAAAGAAGACTTTAGAGAGTGAAGACAGGTTCTGTTTGTGTCACTAGAGCCCTGAATCTCTTAATCATGATGTACAGTACCTTCTTTGGTCTGTAAATGAGCTGCTGTATAAACCATTTTACCGTTATCTACTGATTACCATGGAGAAGAGGCTTGTTTTATCCCAGTGATCTCTTTGATCACTGATTAAAGCCCCAGTGTACCTCAAACCATTAAACCTTCCAGAAATCCTGTGATGCTCAATAATTAAAGTTTTATTACTTACATAAACCTTACTTCAGAAAAGTCTGATTTAAGTGAAATTAGATTTTTTTAAAGATTTTCCATTAATAACAGTGACCACTGTGTTATTTCATTTTGATCTATCATTTATAATCTTCTTAAAGTTATTTTTTATTGCATTATTTTATTATTGTCATGAAGGATGCTTCTTTACAAGAGAACATCTGAAAAAAACACGTCTTTAAAAATCTAAAAAAAATTATAGTAATACAAAATTTTTTTAAAAAACCATTGTAAAATTAATTTTTTGAAAATTTTATTTTAAAACAAGGAAAATTCTTCATTTACAACTTCACTTTTTCTGTTCCCTAGAGTGGGATTGACTACTAAAAGTGCTCTTGTTCTAGGCAGTGTTTTTCAACCCCAGTCTAAAGACCCCCCAAACGGGTTTCTTTTTTTTCCCTAGTGACGTTTTTCCCCAAGAATGCACTGACAATAATTAATCACCTGTGCAATATGAGGAGATCCTGAAACTTCCCTGTTGGGGGGTTTCTTGGGACTGGAGTTGAGAAACACTGTTCAGGGATCCAAAAATTCTGCTTTTTTTGGGATATCCAAATGATTTTTATGAGCACCATGTAATGATTTTTATGAGCACCATGTAATACTTCTACCCTGTGGTGGTGCTGCAGGCAAATGGAACACTTGCTCTTTGGTTTCTCAACAGATTACAAGTTTTGGGGTCTCAGAAGCAGGTAATCCTGTGATAAACGTATTGTTGGCTGCCTCTTCTAGCAAAAAATAGATTGTCCAATGTGTGCAACCCCTTTAAATTTGGATGTAAATTGTAGCTCTGATATATTGTAATTAGTCATACTAGTACTTGTCTCCAGTTAAGCTCATACTGAATTTTCTTTCTAATTTTTACACAGACTTGGAAAAAATTTATAAGTATTATTATTGCTTGAAACTTTCCATGTTTAGTTTGACACTGGTTCTACCCAACTTTTAAAATAATTTCTATTCGGAACATGCCTAACCCAAACATTTTCATTCTGATCCAGAACATAAATCTAGCCGTAATCCTAACCATAACCCTTAATTGGGTTTAGGACTTTCTCATCGGTTTCATATTGGTTGTTCCCCAGTGTTTTCAGCCCTACAACACTAATGTTCTGATGTCACTTCTGGTCCAAAATCACAAAGGTAACTCTAATGTGGCATTAGTCTGAAAGGGATGTCAGACAGACAGTGCCATAGGACAGTTAAGTCATTCAAGCTTAGTAAAAATAAAACTCACACTAACCCCAAAATTTCCATTGGTCATACTTTTGGCATTTTTTTGGATAAATCAAAAATATCATTTGGGACAACTCTAAATAATCTGGGGTACAAGGAAATTTTTTTTTTTCCAAAAATTTAAGTACGATATTAATCATAATGTATTAAGAGTATGAGAGAAGCTAGAGGACAGCATAAAACGTATTGATAACACATAATAAATTTGCACTTATGTTCTGCATATATGCCATATTTTGTTTCACAGATCGCTTTTAGTGTGATGACTAGTGTTGAGCGATTTTTTTTTTGACAAAGTTGAAATCGGCATGGTTTTTATGGTGATCGAAATTTCCAGATCATGCGATTAATTTAGGTTAAAATCTCGTGCATCATCTATTTAAGATCGCGCCTTTTTCGGCGCTTCTGTATTTTTGGCGGCAGCAAATCAGATTAAGAATAGAGCTGGTGAGGATGTGTGTGCGGACGTCATGCTGGGACGTGTATGGTGGACGATTAGGGCTGGAAAAATCACTGGACCTCGTTTTTACATAGGACAGCGTTTCATGTTTCAGCCTCTGTGTCTCTCAGCGTCTCATTAGGGATAGGACCTGCGCTCTGCTGTGGCCAAAAAGCTCAGCGAATTAGTCTATTTCTGCTACAGAGAAAACCTCTACTATTGCTGTGATCCTTCCAATTTAGTAGATTAGAAGATTTGAAGATTTATGTAGTTAGCTAGAGAATTTTAAAGCCAGCATATACGGCTGTAAATTCAGGGCGGTGGTGGGGGGGGGGGGGGCCCGCGGGCGAACACAGGACAAGGCTCTATCTATAAAGTAAACCACTGGATAAAGTTCACCAAGACATGTAGTGGAATATTTTATTTATAACAGGTTTGCTATTGAAATACTTTCTGGATATTGGGCAGCCTGTACTGTATATTGGATACACATCATTTCTACTTAACTGCAGGTCTCTTTGTTAGCTGCAAAACTCCACTTTTTTAATCAGTATACATTTTTCAGATAGGTGTTCTTTTCAATTTTACCCATTACACCTGTGACTGTTGATATTCCACCTTGCAGTTAATTACAATCCAGCAATTTGTAGTCAGCACAGGTTGTTTGTTGCAAAAAATATCGTTTATTTATTACCATAAACATAACCTGTTACGTGTTGTTTGACTTTTGCACACCCAGCCTGGTTCTTTGACGCACAGCATCTAACGTATATCTTAAATAACAGCAATTCTAATTTCACCACAGGTGATTTGGAAAGGGGCAAAAAAATATCGTTTATTATATACCAAAATACATATACAGTTAGTGTTTTTTTACTTTTGCGCCCAGATTGTGCATTGACGCTGCATCTAGTAAATCTTAATACAGCAAATTCTATATTCACCACAGGTGAGATTGAAAGGTGCAAAAAAATATCGGTTTATTATACCAAACATATCAGTTACGTGTTTTTTGACTTTTGCGCACCAGCATTGTTCATTTGACGCAGCATCTACGTAAATCTTAATAACAGGCAATTTCTATATTTCACCTCTGGTGAATGGAATGGTGCAAAAATTACGTTTTTTATATCAAAACTTAACAGTAGTGTTTTTTGACTTTTGCACACCCAGATTGTTCATTGACGCCGCATCTACGTATATCTTAAAACAGCAATTCTATATTTCACCACGGTGAATTGAAAGGTGCAAAATATATCGTTTATTATTCCAAAACATAAACAGTTACGTGTTTTTTGATTCTGCGCAACAAGCTATGTTCATTGACGCAGCATCTACGCCAAATCTTTAAAACAGCAATTCTCTATTCACCCACAGGTGAATTGAAAGGTGCAAAAAATATCGGTTTATTATACAAAAAAACATAACAGTTACGTGTTTTTTTACTTTTGGCTCACCCAGCATTGTTCATTGACGCAGCATCTACGTAAATCTTAAACAGCAATTCTAATATTCACCACAGGTGAATTGAAGGTGCAAAAAATATCGTTTATTATACCAAAACATAAACAGTTCGTGTTTTTGACTTTTGCGCACCCAGCATTGTTCATGACGCAGCATCTACGTAAATTCTTATAAAACAGCAATTCTATATTCATACAGGTGAATTGTGAAAGGTACAAAAAATATCTTTTATCTATACCAAAACATAAACAGTTACGTGTTTTTGACTTTGCGCACCCAGCATTGTTCCTTGACGCAGCATCTACGTAAATTCTTTAAAACGGCACTTCTATATTCACCCCAGGTGTATTGAAAGGTGCAAAAAATAATAAAAATTTGTTTATATACCATAAACATAACAGTTCGTGTTTTTTGACTTTTGCACACCAGCATTGTTCATTGACGCAGCATCTACGTAAATCTTAAAACAGCAATCTATTTCACCACAGGGTGAATTTGAAAGGTGCAAAATATATCGGTTATTATACAAAAACATAACAGTTAGTTTTTTTTGACTTTTGCACACCCAGCATTGTTCATTGACGAGTATCTACGTAAATCTTAAAACAGCTTGTCTATATTCACTCAAGGTGAATTGAAAGGTGCATTATAATACCGTCTATTATATCAAACATAACAGTTACGTGT
>JAODAL010048069.1:0-29332 GCA_025379985.1 Phyllomedusa bahiana | reverse complement strand
AGAAAAGATACAGAAGTTGTCCCGATGTGTATATAAATAAATAATAATATGGGGGTAACAAAAAAAAAAAAATGAAATCTTTTAAATTTCATGTTTATTTCTTATTTTCGTTACACCCTACTATTGTCCTTGGCAAACAAAAAATAAAGAAAAAAAACCTGATTTTTTTTAAATTAAATTTTTTTTTTTTTTTCCCCATATTACTGTTCTTTCATATACACATTGGACAACTTCGGCAGTATTATCATTTGATTTCTGCCATGTACAGTTTTTTTTCAGATTGCATTAAAAAACCTAGGAGGCCTTCGTTTCCCCCCATTGGTCCAAAAACCGCGCCTCTTTTAATTAGCCAATCACAAACAGAGTCGCTTGCATTTTTTTTCCCCATAGAACTTATGGGAAAGTGCTCGGCTTGATTGGCTAAGCTGGACGACCCCCCGCCGCTTAAACCAATCGCTTTTTTCCCTTTTTCTGTATTTTGAACTGTCCCGCCTTTGAATTGATTGGTCAATGTTTCTCATAGGTTAGAATGGGTCCCTGTCGCTTCTATTGATTGGTTTTTCTCCCCATAGGTTAGGGGCCACTGTCGCTCCTAGGGTTTTGGCTGGTTTTGCGCCAAATCAAAATAGCTTAAAAAATTTGAATTACTGTATTTCCCGGAATTTCTGTATTGCAATTCCTTATGTAGCGAAGTCTCGGGACAAAGGTTGTTGGGGTTTAAAAATGATTTATTTTTAGAAAAGGGTTTTCAGCGTTTATCGAAAATGATTTACATTAATAAAAATTATTTTTTTATTCATACTATGCCGCACGGCGCGGGGGGAGCCGAGTTTTGATTCGCCCATCTTCCATGACTACAATCGGAGAAGTAGCTCGCGCTTGTTTGGGTCGAGATACCCAAGCCCCCGCAGCTCAACCAATCAGCTCTTTTTCCCTTTTTACTTTTTTTGAACTGTCCCGCTTTGATTTTGATTGGTTAAAAAACTTCTCCTGGATAAATGGGTTTTTGTCGTCCTTTTTTATTGGTAAATTCTCCCCCTGCTTATAATGGGTCTTTGTCCTTATTCTATTGGTCAATTTCTCATAGCTTATAATGGGTCTTTGTCGCTCCATTTGATTGGCTGGTTTATGCCGCCCAATTGAATAGCTACCGATTTTGAATTACTGTATTTCCCGGAAAACGCGTTTTTTCAGGATAGAATTGATTTTGTTTATAAAATTTTTGAGTCTTTTTCGGGAAAATTTTTTACAATATAAAATTTTTTTTTTTTATCATACTCCATGCCGCACGGCGCGGAGCGAGATTGCATTCGCGATCTCCCCATAGACTGCAAGGGAGAAGTAGCTCGCGTCTGATGGTGGGATACCCAACCACTAGTGATGAGCGTTTACCTTGACTATCGTCATTGGGTCGATAGTAAATTACGTAAATTTATCAAGATGATTTTCCGTTAGTCGATAATAGATTATCGCGTTGCCCCCTTTAAAGTTAGGGAGGGAACAATACCTTCTTTTATTACATCCCAAAAGGGTGGGGGAAGCGGAAATTAACATCCAAAAAAGTCAAATGGATACATGTACATCTAAGCAAAACCTTGGTTATGAAAACCACAGAAAAAAAGTCCAGACCTTCACTATCCCCGCTTTACCCAGCCTGACCTTAAACCTGCATCACCCACAAATTAAAAAGTGTCAGAGGCGTTGATTTGAACCCATCATTTACTTGAACTGGATTGAAATATCCCTGTCCTGGAACGCAACTGAGCCCCCAAACCCGCATGACCCCCCGATTAAAAGTGCCCGGAAAAAAGGAGCTTTCAACCCTTTTTTGTTTCATGGACTTGATATATTGTCTGTACCGCAGAATGACCCCTAAACCTGCTTGCCAAGATCCCAAAATGGCACTATGCTATTTTGTATGTGCGTTATTTAGTATATTTTTTTGGGAAAAGACTTTGTTTACGAATTTATTTAGGGGAAGTTTTATTTATATTTTTTAGTGTTGAGCGATTATTTTTGGGAAAAATTTGAAATCGGCACAGATTTTATTTTGATCAAAATTTTTTAAAATTTATGGGGTTAATTTGGGTTTTAAAATCTGTGAAATCATCATTAAGATCGCCCCAAATTTTTGGCGTTTTCCCTGTCATTTAGGCGGCCAGCAACAGCTTACAGAATGAGCAGGGTGAGATGTGTGTGGGGTAAATGACGGGGAAGGGTGTAGGGGTTGCGTTGGCGGGAAAAAATCACAGGACCTCTTTTTTCATAGAACACCCCTTCCTGTTCAGCCTCATTTTGTCTTCACCCGTCTAGGACCCAGTGGGGCGTGCGCTCTGCCTTTTGTCCAAACGCTCAGCGAAAATTTTTTCTTTTTCTTAAAGGAGAACCCTCTTTGTTAGTTTGTGATCCTTTAAACTTTTTTAGATTAAAAGATTGGAAAAATTTTAAATTGTAGTTAGGTAGCTGTAAAGTCAGGGGGGGAAGGGGGTGGGGGAGCGGAGGGGGGGCCCCCCGGGTCCGAAACAGCCCAAGCTTTTTTAAAAAAATTTGGATAAAGTTCCCCCAAGGGATTAGTTTTAAAAATTGCACGGGCAATGGGCTTTATTATTAACAGTTTTTTTTAAAATATTTCCTGGATATTGGGCACCCGGAATTTATTTTAGGATAAACATTTTTTCAAAAGTAATGAAAGGCCTCTTTCTTAGGTGCAAAACTCCCCCTTTAATTATAAAGTATTTTTTTCCCACATAGGTTTTCCCCCCATTTTCAATTTTGCCCTTTCCCCCACCTTTGTTCCTATATCCACCTTGCATTTAAAATTTTAGAACCCGCAATTTTTTTGTCAGCCCCCAGGTTGATAGGTCCCCCAAAAAATATTTTTTGTTTTATCGAATAAATTTCAGTTACGTGTTTTTTTCTTTGGCCCCACTACAGCTTTGTTCATTGAGGCCCCCTTGCCCCTTAAAATTGTAAAATACTGCAATTTTTTTAGTCCCACAAGGTTTAAATTTGATGGGGTGCCATAAAATACCTTTTTTTTTTCCAAATTAAAATTACTTTTTCGTGTTTTTTATTTTGGGCGAAATTCGGCTTTTTTCCCAATTGAGGCACCTTGCATTAAATGTAAATTTCAGCAATTCTGTATTTCCCCAAGGTGTTTTGAAATTTGCCAAAAATACCTTGTATTATCCGAATAAAATTACAGATAGTTTTTTTTGGGCCCTTTGGCGCATTTCACCCTTTTTTTCATTGAGGCCCCTTTCCCATTTAAATTTGTAAATCCCAGCAATTTTTTTATTACCCAGGGGGAATTGAAAAGGTCCCAAAAAAAATTCCCCTTTTTTTTTTCCGAAACCTTTTACAGATACGTTTTTTTTTTGCCCCTTTTCCCAAAGGTCCAAAATTTTTTGGATAGACCCACCTTGCAGTTAAAATTTAAAACCCAGAAATTTTTGTTTTAGTTACCCCAGGTAAATTGTTTAGGTGAAAAAAAAAATCCTTTTATTACCCGGAATACATTACGGATATGTGTTTTTTGACTTTGGGGCACTACAGCTTTGATCTTTGGGGCCCACCTTGCATTAAATGTGAATACAGAAATTTTTGGGTTTTCACCTCAGGTGAATTGAAAGGTCCCAAAAACATACCTTTTTTTTTTCCGAATACTTTAAACAGATTCGTGTTTTTTGCCTTTTCCCCAGCCCAAAAATTTTGTTGATAAAAGCCATCTTGCGAAAAAATTTTTGAACCCGCAATTCCCGAAAGTTACCCAGGGGAATTGATAGGTGTCAAAAATCCCCTTTTATTACCCGGGAAATACATTACAGTTTACGTGTTTTTTCACTTTGGGGGAGGCCGCTTTTTTTTATAGATCTACCTTTCATTTAAATTTTGGGAAAAAAGCAATTTTTAGTCCAAACCCGGGGGAAATTGAATAGGTCCCAAAAAATCCCCTTTTATTACCCCGATACATTTCGTTACATTTTTTTTCCACTTTGGCGCGGGCCGGGCTTTTTTGTTTAGATCATTTTGCATTTTAAATTTAAAATTTTACACCCAAATTTTTTTTGTAAACCACAGGTAAATTTTGGGAAAGGTCCCCAAAAAGGGCCTTTTTTTTTCCGTATAAATTTCAGACGGGTTTTTTTCATTTTGGTCAGTAAAGCTTTTTTAAATTGAATTTTTCCCCTTTCCCCCCCATTTTAAAATTTGAATCCAGCAATTTTGTTTTGATTTGGGGGATTTGGATAGTTTGTGATTTGCCGTCTTTTTAAGGACTTTCCAAAAACCCCCTTCCTTCCTTCTAAAATTTTTATTTTTTCTGAACTTTGGAGGGGGAAAAAGGGGGCCCGGGTAAGCGGGGCAAAAAGGGGGGTTTAGGACATGGGGGGTAGAGTTACGAGAAAAGGGTTTTGGCCCCTTTTCCAGTGCTGGCGCGTGCCAGGGATGTCGGGTTGCAGGGACCGTCGGGCCTGTTATCGCTGGGTAAAGGGCCTTGTGAATCTCGAAAACGAACAGCGTCCCCCAATCTGCCCTTTTCAGTGGTTAATGCAACCTGCCCCCAGCGTTTTTCCCTCCTATTTCCCCCCCAGTCACGGCCACAAAGGGTCGCCCATCAGCATCACCAGCTTTGCCCCAAACAGAAGCACCCCCAAATGTCAACTCTTTTGTAACCCCACTGGGGAATAATCCATTTTCTAAAGACCTTTGTTACAAAATGGGGGGTTGGGGTCAGGGGCCCATTTTAAAAGATAAAGGGGCCCAAAGGGGAAATGATTTTCTTGCTCTGACACCCATTTTAATGATGCCATCAGAGGAGGAGAAGGAAGCCGGTAAATTGGAAAAAAATTCCCGGGGCCCGGGTCGGCAACCACCTTGCCAATTTTCCCCCCTTTCCTGAAGGGGGGGGGCCAAAACTCCTGGATGCAGGGAAAGTCCCGGACGGGGCGAAGTCACCTGTGTTGTGATGATGATGACAAAAAATTGCGGTTTCCCAAATGGTCTTTTTAGCAGAATTTTTCTTTGGGGGCTTCCCTCCTGGAGAGGGGAAGACGATGGGGTTAGTTGGGCGTACGGGTTCCGGGCCCCCAAAAAAAAAGAGGGCGGTTTGCAAAAGTCCGTTATTGGGTTCCGCCAAACCAAAGGTCCCGCGGCCCCAAAACCCCGCTCCCCCGCTTATCGCCCTTTAAAAAAGGTCCAGGCCCCTTTAAGCCTGGGCCTTCTTTGACCCAAACCCCTGATTCACCCAGCGATGTCATATGCCGCCTTTGCCGTAAAAGCCTTTTGTAGAGGCAAGAACCTTAGGTGTTTAACCACCCCAACATGTCTAGTCACATCCCAGGAATGCAGGGAGTTGAAATGGGGCAACCACTTGGCCAAAAAAGGCCAGACCGACGCCGGGCCTAAACCACTTGTCACAACTCTGTCTCCGCTCCTCCTCCTCCCCACCACCAAGCGTTCCTCAGCTGCCCATGTTCTCAGAGTCTGATCGGATCAGCCTCCGCTTCAGCCTCCACCGTCGCCCGAGTCCCACCAGCACCCCCAGAGACCTCCTACCCTTCTCCTTCCGCCAGTTTGACGACCTGACCGCCAGTCTAGCAGCCAGCCTTCTGTCTTTCAGGTTTGGGAGCAGAAGAAACACTTTAACCCAAACCATCCCAAAAGCCAAAAGCTAAATGCGGTTTCATAGTTCCATAGTTTCATAGTTCATAGTTTGTAGGCTAAAAAAAGACAAGTGTCATTAGTTCAGCCGTTGTGCTAAGGTTTTGACCCAGAGGATGCAAAAACCCCAATAGGTGAAGCCAATTTCCTATTGCAGCTTTTGGCCTTGGAAATGTTGCCTTTAGTCTGGTGGACACGATGGGTTCCGCCACTTCATGGCCCTTGCTGCCCCAATACAAGATGCCGAGCAGGCATTTCTTTGCCAGAAAAGCCGTCCCTGCCCTGGCCAAAGCCACGTGTCATCTAAAATTTCAAGCGCGTTGTCTGCATCTGTGGCCGGAAAAGTCCATCTGACCACGACACATGGATAGAAAGCACGGCCAAGGGGCCGCTGTTTCTCTGTGACAGCTCATGGGTGAGCTGGGTGGATGTCTCTGGGGGTGAGGGTGGCTCTCAGGCTCGGCGCTCGCTCTAAATAACCGCAGGGATGGTGCAGGGTTCTTTCCCCCAAGGTCCTCTGGGGCATAAACGTGCCCGAGAAATCAGGCCGTTTTGGGAAATTAATCTGTCTTGGAGGACCGTTACACACAGGTCAGGAGCTGTGGATGGCTCTTGCAACGAGGACCGAGCGCTGGCGGGTGCCAAAAAACTTGTCCCAGGCAAGGTGGTGTGCGATAACGGGCGAAATTTTCTGGCCGCCCTTAAAGATCGGTGGGGCTGGAGCACATCCCTTGCCTGGCACATGTCATGAACCTTGTCGTCCAGAAATTTCTAAAGAGCTCCCGGGGTTTCTGGACTGCCTGCTGAGGAAGGCTCGAGTCTAAGTTCGCACTTCCGCCGTTCGCACCCTGCTTCGTCCCGCCTGGCTGCGTTGCAGGTCAGTCGGCCTCCCGTCAACCGTCTCATTGTTGACGTGGCAAACACGCGGGGAATTCCACCCTCCACATGTCCCGCGATTGTGGCAGCAGCGCAATGCCTTTTCGCAGTACGAAGTGACACATGGCCTGGGCAAGCAGCGGTGCGGACCTCGGGGTGTTGAAGCCACCGAGAGTGGAGGCAGGGAAAGAGCTCTGCACCATCCTTGCCAGTTTTGAAGAAGCCACCAAAATGGTCGGCGGACAATGCCTTGTCAGCATGAGGATTGTGGTGATCTTAGTTCTGGAAGATCGTTGGACACTCTGAAAAACAGGTCCGGACGGACACAGATGCGGACAAAGGAGCCTTTCTCTCCGTAAATTCCAAAGGCCGACAGTTTTTCACAAATTTCATTTGGTCCTTATGAGATGGAGCTCTCAGGGTGCATCATTTTCGGCAAGTCAGGTCTGTGTTGAGCTGTGCCGGAGGCGGAGGAGGAGGAGGAGGTTACTAGACACCGCATTATGACGTCCCTGCCTTGGAAAGGGTTGGCGCGGGAATTTGAGGCAGAGGAGGAATATGAGGAAAATCAGTTTGCTAGTGCCCCTCGACCAGAGGCTTTGGGAAATCAAGGCTCCATCTTCACATGAGTGCTTGGATGCTCCCATTTTCTCCAACATGATCCTCGCATAAGGCCATCAAAAATAAAAAAAAACAGTTACTGGGTGGCCACCCCCTGGATTCCCCGATACCCAAAACAAAACTCAGCACTTTCCTTCCACCCCCAAAATAGAGAGAAAATGCAGGAAAAGGAGACCTTGCTGATTGATCAACTGTAGACATCTGTTGCGTCTTTATTACGTTCCCCAAATGTCACGGTGGAACAACATCAGCGACGTGACAGAGTAGAGTGCCAAGTGCCCTTAGCGGCCAAACAGCGCAGCAGGCAAGTTGGCAGAAGCCTAATGGGTGACCTTGGCAATCTTTATTTACCACCTCACCAACGCATGCAATGCAGGGCACACATCCAACACACAGAGACCAGTTAGACCATGGTGCACGACTATCTGCGTCTAAAACACCAATGTTTTTGGATGTGTTCCGGACCCAATAGACTTTGGGTATCCAAAATGGACGAATGGCCCGAGCTCGCTCGCCACGCCATAGAGGTGTTGTCCTGCCAGCAGCCAGCGTCATTCTGAGTGGACCTTCAGCACAGCTGGAGGAGTCATTAAGACAAAAGCACCCGGCTTTCCACAGATAATGTGGATCGTTTGATTTCATCAAGATGAATCAGGCATGGATTCTGATAAATGTTGTGGCCCCAATTGCCGAGGTCACCGATTAGTTGCCGGACTATTATCATTTCCTCTTAAAAACAGAAATGGTCCTCTTGAAAATTTTTTTTTAAATGATCATTTCTTACTGAAATTTTTATTCTCGGTCCCCAACAGTTCATTTTGTGGTTTTGCTTGTGAGGAGACTGTAAAAGACAGCAAGGTTTCATGACAACACCGTATTCCATTTACTCACTTTATCTTAAGAAGTTTTGCATTGCAATGGTTTTGAGGTCATGTTGCTGTGAGATCAGCTATAATTATGGTCCTTTGGAACTGAATGTGTTTTAAGTGGCATTTTCTCCCTACAGTTTTTAATAGTGGTGAGAAGTATATTTTAATTTTTTGGGGGTCTGTTGCTGTGAGATCAGCATAATAATGGTCATTTGGAACAGAAATGTGGCTTCTAAGTGGCATTTCTCCCTCACCAATTTTTAACAGTGGCTGAGAGTAATTTTTATAATTTTTTGAGGTCATGTGCTTTGAAATGCAGCAATCCCCAGGCTATTATAAAAAAAAATGTTGTTTCTACAGACATTTGTTTTTCACAATTGTCCAAAGTGGGGTCAAGGGTCCCTGCTTTGATTTTTGGGGGCATTTTGCTGTGACATGCAGCTATTCTACAGGTCCTATTATAAAAAAAATTTGGTTTCTAACAGACATTTGTTCTTCACAATTGTCAAAAGTGGCTCATGGGTCATGTTTTGAATTTTTGGGGCCATTTTGCTGTGACATGCAGCTAGACTACAGGTCCTATTATAAAAAAAATGTTGTTTCTAACAGACATTTGTTCCTCACAATTGTCAGAGTGGTCAAGGGTGATGGTGCTGTCAGAAACAGGAATAGGTAGGACACTGTTAATGGACACATATTGCAAAATGACTTGTTTTTGCAAGATCTTTAACAGAGCTATTGAGACAACCCATTTAATACAATTAAAAAAGAGAAACAAAGGAATGGTGGATTCCCTCATATTTTAAAAATGTGTTTTCTAGAATTAAACTACTAAAAAAACTTGTATGTACAAAAATAGCTGGTAAAAATTCCTCTGAATTGTACAAGGGAGGTTTTAGGAAAACTTGACCAGATGTAGCTTATTCAGAGGACATGGAGTTTGGAGCACGGGGCAGAGGAACAAAGTACAGAGACAGTTTCCTCCAGCACGTTGAGTAAAATGAGAAAAAGAAATGCGAAAAAAAAAAGGGCACCCTGGGTGTAACAGGAGCGTTAACCACCGTATTTCCAAGTGAAGCTCAATTGGTCCGCACTAATACGGAAAGGGGCAAGCGTACCAGGACAAGGACAGTATATTTCCAGTGAAACTAAAATGGTGGTTGAAAAACTCCTTTTTCCCGGCACTTTTTAATCTGGGGTCATGCAGGTTTGGGGCTCATGCTGTGGCCCAGGACAGGGATAGTCTTATCCAGTGAACTAAAATGGTGGTTCAAAGACTCGTTTTTCCGGCACTTTTTAATCTGGGGGTCATGCAGGTTTGGGGCTTCATTTCTGTGGCCCAGGACAGGTATAGTCAATGTCCAGTGAAACTTAAAATGGTGGTTGAAAGACTCCTTTTTCGGCACTTTTTAATCTGGGGTCATGCAGGTTTGGGGTTCATGCTGTGGCCCAGGACAGGTATAGTCAATGTCCAGTTCAACTAAAATGGTGGTTGAAAGACTCCTTTTTCCAGCACTTTTTAAATGTGGGGGTCATGCAGGTTTGGGGCTCATGCTGCGTTCCAGGACAGGGATATTCAATGTCCAGTTCAAGTAAAATGATGGTTCAAATCATACTGTCTTCTGTCACTTTTTAATTTGTGGGTAATGCAGGTTTATGGGTCATGTTGTGGTACAAGACAGGGATGGTCTGTGATTTTTTTTTCTGTGGCTTTTATAACCTAAGTGTGTTGCCTAAGATGTAACACGTATCCATTTGACTGTTGTGGATTTTAATTCAAGCTTCTCCAGCCCTGTTTGGGTGTAAGAATGAAGGTGTTGTTGCTCTTCCATAGACTTTAATGGTCATCGATCATAATCTACTATCGACTATCGACTATCTTGTCGATGATGGTCGTCTATCGACCATCGACCGATTTCTATGGCCAACGTAATCGCTCAACACTAATAGCCTACATTATTATCACTTTGCTTTTTTTTCAAGTGTGATAACATACAACATACACCCCTCCCTGCAGTTTTTAAAGGTATTTTTTACACGTGTAGATGTGTTCATTCGTCCACACACCCCATAAGTAATAAAAATGTCCTAATCATCCCCAAAACACTTCTTAGTTGAGAAGACATTTGCCCTCCTGGCTTCTGAGACTGATTCAGCCATTCAATTCAATGGTTTCATTTTTCCTCCAAATCCTTCTTCAGTGATTAGGGACAGACACCCCTGGAGATCAAATGATGCGACCCCATAGTGACTCAACAAAAACAGAGAAACAATCCCACAATGCAGGGATAAGTACCGTTCCCCAATAACACGTTTACTATATCAGATAGGGAGAAAAAACTAAAAAATAACTTTTATTAAATATATGATTAAAATGTAAACACCAGGCCAAAAACAGACAAGGAGTGCACTCAATAGAAAATCCCTACAAAGTCTAAATGAAAACCTATCCTGCCAAAAAAAACGGGATGATCGTCCCAACAAGGACGCTCCCGTCCGGAACCTAACCCTTACACTAATCTGACCCTATGCACCCCATGTTTACATTTTAATCATATATTTAATAAAAGTTATTTTTTTGTTTTTTCTCCCTATCTGATATACCCATAGTGACTCAAGCCCCAGAAAATTTTAAGCCTCAAATTGTGCAATTTGTGTCCAGCTCTGGAGCCCTTTTTGACACTACTTAACCTCACAGAAATCACCTTTTTCAAAATCTGATTTTTTTGAGAAATTTGAAGCTCTTCTGTTTGCCCCTACCGGTGAGAGCCAGTGCTGCTGTCAGCCATCTGTTAACACAGAGGTCCAGCTGCCAGGGCAAGATTTACAGTGGGTGCGGTGAGAGCCCAGGCTAGCGTCCGTCATCTATTAACATGCAGGTTCAGCTGCCAGGGCCGGAGTTACAGTGGGTGTGGTGAGAGCCCAGGCTGGCGTCCGTCATCTACTAACACGGTAAAAATGCCCTTATGACGCAGCAACGAAAACAGTCGAGCTGAACCAGAGTGCGGAAGCGGAAGTGTTAGGTAAGACCTCCAGCCTTCCTCAGTACACAGTAAAGACCTGGGAAGCGCTTGCCCCTCCGTATGAGTTCGGACCAATTGAGCTTCACTTGGAAATACTGGTGGTTAACGCTCCTGTTCCACCCAGGTGCCCTTTTTCTTGGCATTCTTTTTTTAATTTTACTCAACATGCTAGAGGAAATTGTCTCTGTTCTTTGTTCTCTGTCCGTGCTCCATACTCCATATCCTCTGAATAACCTACATCTGGTCAAGTCTTCCTGCACCTCCCTTGTACAATTCAGAGGAATTTTTTTACCAGCTATTTTATAAATGCAAGTTTTTTAGTAGTTTAATTCTAGAAAACACATTTTTAAAATAGGATGGAATCCCACCATGTCTTTGTTTCTCTTTTTTTAATTGTATTAAATGGGTTGTCTCATTACAGGGATTGCTTGCTCTGTTAAAGATCTTGCAAAAACAAGTCATTTTGCAATATGTGTCCATTAACAGTGTCCTACCTATTCCTGTTTCTGACAGCACCGTCACCCTTGAGCCACTCTTGACAAGTGTGAATAACAAATGTCTGTTAGAAACAACATTTTTTTAATAATAGGATCTGTAGTATAGCTGCATGTCACAGCAAAATGCCCCCAAAAATTAAAAACATGACCAATGAGCCACTTTTGAAAATTGTTAAGAACAAATGTCTGTTAGAAACAACATTTTTTTAATAATAGGATCTGTAGTATAGCTGCATGTCACAGCAAAATGCCCCCAAAAATTCAAAACATGACCCATGAGCCACTTTTGACAATTGTGAAGAACAAATGTCTGTTAGAAACAACATTTTTTTAATAATAGGACCTGTAGTATAGCTGCATGTCACAGCAAAATGCCCCCAAAAATTCAAAACATGACCCTTGAGCCACTTTTGACAATTGTGAAGAACAAATGTCTGTTAGAAACAACATTTTTTTTTATAATAGGACCTGTAGTATAGCTGCATGTCACAGCAAAATGCCCCCAAAAATTCAAAATATGACCCTTGAGCCACTTTTGACAATTTAAGTGCAGGGTACCTCTATCAACAAAGCTTGACTGACCAAAAGTGAAAAAAACACGTATCTGAAATGTATACGGATAATAAACGGTATTTTTGGCACCTATCAATACACCTGTGGTGACTACAAAATTGCTGTATTCAAATTTAACTGCAAGGTGGCTCTATGAACAAAGCTGGCCTGCGCCAAAGTGAAAAAAAACACGTATCTGAAATGTATACGGATAATAAAAGGTATTTTTGGCACCTATCAATACACCTGTGGTGACTACAAAATTGCTAGATTCAAATTTAAGTGCAAGGTACCTCTATCAACAAAGCTTGACTGACCAAAAGTGAAAAAAAACACGTATCTGAAATGTATACGGATAATAAAAGGTATTTTTGGCACCTATCAATACACCTGTGGTGACTACAAAATTGCTGGATTCAAATTTAACTGCAAGTTACCTCTATCAACAAAGCTTGACTGACCAAAAGTGAAAAAAACACGTATCTGAAATGTATACGGATAATAAAAGGTATTTTTGGCACCTATCAATACACCTGTGGTGACTACAAAATTGCTGGATTCAAATTTAACTGCAAGTTGGCTCTATGAACAAAGCTGGCCTGCGCCAAAGTGAAAAAAAACATGTATCTGAAATGTATACAGATAATAAATGTATTTTTGGCACCTATCAATACACCTGTGGTGACTACAAAATTGCTGGATTCAAATTTAACTGCAAGGTACCTCTATCAACAAAGCTTGACTGACCAAAAGTGAAAAAAACACGTATCTGAAATGTATATGGATAATAAAAGGTATTTTGGCACCTATCAATACACCTGTGGTGACTACAAAATTGCTGTATTCAAATTTAACTGCAAGGTGGCTCTATGAACAAAGCTGGCCTGCGCCAAAGTGAAAAAAAACATGTATCTGAAATGTATACGGATAATAAAAGGTATTTTTGGCACCTATCAATACACCTGTGGTGACTACAAAATTGCTGGATTCAAATTTAACTGCAATGTACCTCTATCAACAAAGCTTGACTGACCAAAAGTGAAAAAAACACGTATCTGAAATGTATACGGATAATAAAAGGTATTTTGGCACCTATCAATACACCTGTGGTGACTACAAAATTGCTGGATTCAAATTTAACTGCAAGGTACCTCTATCAACAAAGCTTGACTGACCAAAAGTGAAAAAAACACGTATCTGAAATGTATACGGATAATAAACAGTATTTTTGGCACCTATCAATACACCTGTGGTGACTACAAAATTGCTGTATTCAAATTTAACTGCAAGGTGGCTCTATGAACAAAGCTGGCCTGCGCCAAAGTGAAAAAAAACACGTATCTGAAATGTATACGGATAATAAAAGGTATTTTTGGCACCTATCAATACACCTGTGGTGACTACAAAATTGCTGGATTCAAATTTAAGTGCAAGGTACCTCTATCAACAAAGCTTGACTGACCAAAAGTGAAAAAAAACATGTATCTGAAATGTATACGGATAATAAAAGGTATTTTTGGCACCTATCAATACACCTGTGGTGACTACAAAATTGCTGGATTCAAATTTAACTGCAAGGTGGCTCTATGAACAAAGCTGGCCTGCGCCAAAGTGAAAAAAAAAACACGTATCTGAAATGTATACGGATAATAAAAGGTATTTTTGGCACCTATCAATACACCTGTGGTGACTACAAAATTGCTGGATTCAAATTTAACTGCAAGGTACCTCTATCAACAAAGCTTGACTGACCAAAAGTGAAAAAAAACACGTATCTGAAATGTATACGGATAATAAAAGGTATTTTTGGCACCTATCAATACACCTGTGGTGACTACAAAATTGCTGGATTCAAATTTAAGTGCAAGGTACCTCTATCAACAAAGCTTGACTGACCAAAAGTGAAAAAAACACCTATCTGAAATGTATACTGATAATAAAAGTGGAGTTTTGCACCTAACAAATAGACCTGCAGTTACTAGAAAAGATCTGTATCCTAATATAGGTTCAGGCTGTCCAACATCCAAGTAATATTTCAACAGAAAACTGTTAATAATAAAGCTATTGCAATGCAATGTCTACACTAAGTCTGGGTGCACAATATCCAGTATCCTTTAAAGAGCTTGTCTGTGTTCGCCCGCGCCCCCACCCCCCGCTTCCCCCGTGACTTTACAGCGGTAGATGCTCCTTTAAAATTCTCAGCCTAACTACCTAAAATCTGAAAATCTCTGATCTACCTAAGTTCTAAGGTTCACAGCTAAAAGTGTAGCTGTCTCTGTGAACAAATAGAATAATTTCGCTGAGCTGTTTGCACAGAGGCAGAGTGCACGTCCTACTCCTTTGAGATACTGACACACACTGATCATGAACAGGAAGGGCTGTTCTATGTAAAACGAGGTCATGTGATTTTTCCAGCCAATCGCAACCATACACATCCCAGTCATGTCGTCGCACACACAGCTCACCCTGCTCTATTCTCTAAGCTGATTTGCTGGCCGCCAAAATGACAGGAAGCGCTGAAAATGGCGCGATATTAATAGATTATAAACAGATTTTAACCTAAATTATCGTGTGATCTAAAAAATCCGATCAACATAAAAACCGTGCCGATTTCAACTTTGTCGATAATAATCGCTCAACACTACAAGCCACCACTAGCTCAACCAATCAGCTCTTTTCTGCATTTTTACTGTATTTTTAACTGTCCCGCTTTTGATTTTGATTGGTTCAAACTTCTCCATAGGCTATAATGGGTCCCTGTCGCTCCTATTCTGATTGGCCGAGATAGCCATGCGCCCGCTAGCTCAGCCAATCAGCTCTTTTCTGCATTTTTACTGTATTTTGAACTGTCCCGCCTTTAATTCTGATTGGTCAATATTTCTAGCTTATAATGGGTCACTGTCGCTCCTATTCTGATTGGCCGGTTTCTGCCGACCAATGAGAATAGCTTTCAGAATTTGAATTACTGTATTTCCCGGCAATTTCCAATATCCTAATTCTTGAATTAGGATATTGGACAGTAATTTTCTTTTATGTATCTTTTATTTTTGAGGTTTGAGCTCTTTTTCTGAGAATGTTTTCCGCCTCTATAAAGGCGATTTTTGATTCATAATCCGCACCAACACCAGCCCGCACCAGCCTCTCTCGCATCGGAACAGATTTTCGGCGCAGTTCCTTCTGCGCCTAAGTCCCGCACTGCGCCCATGTCCCCGCACTGTGCCCCACACACTGGCGAGGCGCAGGGAACTTTTCCCCGCAAGTATGAGCGCACCTCCTCGGACGGCGAATCTTAGCCGCAGCGCCGCACTGCGCCTCAGTCCCCGCACTGCGCCCCACACACTGTCGAGGCGCGGCGGACATCTGCCCGCTTGTATGAGTGCACTACCTCGGACGGTGAATCTTAGCCGCAGCGCCGCACTGCGCCTCAGTCCCGCACTGCGCCTCAAACACTGGCGAGGCGCGGCGGACTTTACATGGAATGTATGAGCGCGCCCCGGCGCCGACATAAGTCAGGCGCAGATTTCGCCAGACAACCGGCGGAAAGGTGCGCCCCGACGTGGCGAGATTCATACATGTCGCCCGATGTGACAGTATCTTTGGGTCCATAAAGGTATGGTGGCATTAGTCACTTTATAGTGGTGAAAAACAGAAATATGTGGTGGCATTATTGGTCTTGGTATAGTGATTTTGTCAATAATAGTATGGTGGTATTAGTGACTAAATGATAGTGGCATGTTGTGGTATTCTTTGGTCTTTGTATAATGTTGTTATTTATATCATTGGTCTTGATAAATTGGTTTGGTAGTATACACCTATCAAAAAGAGGTCTTCCAAATGTAAATTTAAAATAAGGTAACTTTATTAAATATTACAAAATCCATAAAAAACAAGTAAAAAATGACAGTGGAACTACACAGATGCGTGACCACACTATACACCATCAAGATATATTACAGTCCAATACAGAGGCGAGTAACCCCTAAGTAATCAATATAGTCACATGATATACTATTCAGCTAAGCATGAAACTAAATATATGCAAGTATATACCCGACCTTAGATAGAGGACGTCACAGAGGAATCCAAAGTTGGCAGATGGAGTAGTGGAGTCACACGCCCCAACGCGCGCTTCACAGTGCACTTCGTCCGGGGGTGAACTCTCATTTAAAAGACCTAGTATTTAAGTGGATAGCCTATATTAAGTTCCCACCTCCTGATCCCTGATTCAGCCAATAATATAATGAAAAGGGTGACAGCCAGCCCTCAGGACCAATATACCTCCAAATAACGCCCGCCACAGACACATGGGCTCTGCCCGCCGAAGTACACAAAGTGTCTCGGCGTTCTAAAATTGCTAGTGCGCATGCGCTACCTGTTCGCGCACGCGCACCGCATAAGGAGTGGTAAGACCTAACTTAAGATGGATGCCATTGTCAGATGTTCAAAGCGCGCATGAGGGAAAACCCAGCGCATGCGCAGATGAACATCCCAGGCTACAAGACGTCTAGAACCATAGCAACCTAATTAAACCCCCAGTAGAACACATATGTATATATAAAGTGCTAGTTAAAGAGCAGTGATAAGTGATAAAGGAATAAGTGAAAAGAGGGGAGTGTGATTGAAACGTGAATGTTGTGAAAAAAGTGACATGCAGTGAACAAAGTGATTTTATTAGTTATCATGATATCTATATTTAACATTGCATAATTTATGTATATATTGCATAATACATTTAAAAGTGCATAAAATAAGACATTTAATCAAATATAAATATATATATATATATATATGTATATTGCATAATACGTACTAACGTGCATAGAATAAAATATAATATATATCTTAGTCATAAAATACGAAATTTCATCTCATATAATTACATGATAAAGTGCATAATATATAATATATAATGTGAATAGCATACCAAAATTATACCTAAATAAATACAAAGAATAGTGCTATTAATAGAATATACTATGGTGGGGCATATTTAACTATAATATCCATCTTATAATATATAAATGTAAAAAAATATACAGAAATGTACAAAAATATACAAAAATACAAAATATGTATGATCTTGAACAAATGTCCATAGATAAAGGTACGAGTGCTCTCCAACCATCGAGTGGTAATTATATATCTTCAAGGAAAACAAAGTTCAGGAACAAATGGCTTAGATGATGTAACTAGAATTAAAGATAAAGAGTTAGTATATACAAAATTGATACATAAAAAACACTTAAAACCAAACCAAAACAGAGATATTAGAAAAGAAAATCTGATTACAAGAATGGAGCAAAATTGAGTTGTTCATTCAAACCCCTAGGATGGACAGTGTTTAATATAAAAATTCATCTCACCTCACGTTGAGCCAAAATGTTTTTCCAGTTTCCCCCTCTTGAGTCAAATAGTACACGATCAATTCCCCTAAATCATAATCCAGAGGCATCACAATTGTGTTTTTCTTTGAAGTGTCTAGGAATCGGATGTAATGAGTCAATGTCAACTGAAGTATCAGCAGTACCTATTCCAAGGACATGTTCACGAATGCGTCTCCGAAATTGCCTGATAGTCATACCAACATACATGAGTCCACATGGACACATGGAACAATAAATGACACCTTCTTTTGCACATGCGATGGTGTGTGTAATTTTAAAATTCTTCTCATTGGAAGAATTCCAAAATATGTCCGTTGTGTCCATATTGCTGCATGCTTTGCATTTGCCACATGGATGACACCCCCATTTTTTACCTTTGGATCCAAATGCATTCTCAGGACGAACTCCAGGGTGATAACTTCTGACTAACAAATCAATGTAGTAATGTGGCCCAAACAGATGTATGAACAAGAGGCCTTGAGACAACTACGGGATCCAGCGTGTTACAAACGCTTGACGTTTAATCCCTCAGAGAAATATTTGGATGAACTGAAGGTTATTCTGGACAAGGCTGTAAGCGAGACTTTATTATCTGAAAAACAAGGTAAGTATCTTGTACATGAATACCCAAGAACTACATGTCTCTATTTGGTACCAAAAATACATAAGAACTCCATTTGTCCTCCAGGTCGTCCCATTGTGCCGGGTCAGGGAAGCTTATGTGAACAAGCATGCAAATTCATTGATTGCTTATTAAAACCAATTGTGGAAATGCTACCTTCGTACCTGAAAGACACTAATGACATACTTTACAAAATGGACAACATGCAACTGGAACCAGATATGATCTTGGTGACATGTGATGTAGAGTCACTCTACACATCCATAAGACCCAGGGATGGTATCATGGCGGTGAGTGCCTTCTTGTTCATGTCAGATCTTGATAGGGAATTATGTAACTTTATTATGTAACTCACAACTTTTTTCTATTTCGAGGGGCATACTACCTTCAATTACAGGGTACAGGCCTGTGCGCCCTCATACGCGAACATCTTTTTGGGTTTCTGGGAACGTTTCATGTTCTGCGTAGACCCAGTCCACCTGATAGAGAGGGTTCAGTATTGGGGAAGGTATATTGACGATATACTCTTCATTTGGCAGGGAACATCAGATGAACTGAAGATATTTATGAATACAATCAACCAGAATCCCTATAATTTGAAATTCACATACAAAGAAGGCAGAGACCACATGGATTTTCTGGATATTTCGTTTGATGTGGATACAAATGGCTTTGTATGCTCAGATTTATACAGAAAACCCACAGCAACTAATATGTTGTTACATGCATCTTCGGCCCACCCTAAACGATTGATCAACAGCATACCTGTGGGCCAATTTCTTAGAATAAGAAGAATTTGTTCTCTAGACAGTTTTTTTTAATCTAGAGCAGCTGAATTAAAACAAAGATTTAAGGAAAGGGGCTATTCAAAAAAGGTCATTGAAGATGCATATGTCAGAGCGAAAAACACAAAATGTGATGACCTATTCAGGACACCCAGAAATAAACTGGCTGATGAGAGGGTTAGATTCATCACTCCTTTTCACTCCCAACACCATATGATGTATAAAATCTTATTCAAATATTGGGATGTTTTGAAGATTGACGACGCCCTGAAACAATATTTACCAGATAACCCAACAATCACATACAGAAGATTTCGGATTCTGAAGGAATTGTTAGTCAGAAGTTATTTCCCTGGAGTTCGTCCCGAGAATGCATTTGGATCCAAAGGTAAAAAATGGGGGTGTCATCCATGTGGCAAATGCATGCAACAATATGGACACAACGGACATATTTTGGAATTCTTCCAATAACAGAAGGTGTCATTTATTGTTCCATTTGTCCATGTGGACTCATGTATGTTGGTATGACTATCAGGCAATTTCGAAGACGCATTCGTGAACATGTCCTTGGAATAGGTGCTGCTGATACTTTAGTTGACATTGACTCATTACATCTGATTCCTAGACACTTCAAAGAAAAACATCATTGTGATGCCTCTGGATTATGATTTAGGGGAATTGATCGTGTCCTATTTGACTCAAGAGGGGGAAACTGGAAAAACATTTTGGCTCAACGTGAGGTGAGATGGATTTTTATATTAAACACTGTCCATCCTAGGGGTTTGAATGAACAACTAAATTTTGCTCCATTCCTGTAATCAGTTTTTCTTTTCTAATATCTCTGTTTTGGTTTGGTTTTAAGTGTTTTTTATGTATCAATTTTGTATATACTAACTCTTTATCTTTTTATTCTATCAACATCATTACATTGGGTTTTCCTTGAAAGATATATAATTACCACTTTAATATGGTTTGGGTAGCACTCGCACCTTTATCTTGGACATTTGTTCAAGATCATACATATTTTGTATTTTTGTATTTTTTGTACATTTCTGTATATTTTTTACTTTTAAATATTTAAAAGGGGGATATTATATTTAAATATGCCCACCATAATATTCTTTTAAAATAGCACATTCTTTGTTTTTATTTATTTTAAAATTTTTGGTATGCTATTCACTTTTATATTTATAAATTATCACTTTATCATGAAATTATATGAGAAAAATTTTCGTATTTTATGACAAAAAATATATTATATTTTATTCAATGCACTTAGTACGTATTATGCAATATTATATATATATTTATATTTGATTAAAGCCCCTATTTATGCACTTTTAAATGTTTATAAAAAATATACATGAATTTAATCAATTTAAATATAGAATCATGATAACAGTGTTGGCCCGATTATTATCGCAAATTTTTAAATCGGCCCATTTTTTATGTTATCGTTTTTTTAGATCATGCGAAAATTTTTGGGTTTAAAAATTTGCACATTTTTTTAAATCGCGCCTTTTTCGGCGCTTCCTGTCATTTGGGGGACAGCAAATCAGCTAAAAAATAGAGCGGGGTGAGATTTGTGGCGACGTCATGACTGGGATGTGTATGGTTGCTTTGGCTGGAAAAATCACATACCCGTTTTACATGAACAGCGTTTCCTTTCAGCCTCAGGTCTCTCAGCGTTCAGAGCAGAAGGAGTCCTTCTTTTTCCCAAAACAGCTCAGCGAATTATTCTATTTTTTCACAGAGAAACCCCTTACTTTTAGCGTACCTTACAATTTAGTTAGATTAAGTTTGGGGAAGATTTTAGTAGTTAGGTAGAAAATTTTAAAAAGGAGATCTACCCCTGTAAAGCGGGAGGAGAGGGGGGGGCCCCCCCCGGGGGGGCGAAAACAGACAAGCTCTTTTAAGAATACGGGAAAAAGTTCACAAAGATTTTAGTGTAGACATTGCACTGAAATAGCTTTTTTTAACAGTTTTCTATTAAAATTTATTTCCTGGAAAAAGGGCAGCCTGAAGGATAACAAATTTTTCTAGTAATGCAGGCCCTTTATTTTAGGTGCAAAAACCCCCTTTTTATTACAGTAACATTTAGATACGTGTTCATTTCAACTTCCCCATTCCACCTTGTTATAAAACCACCTTGCACTTAAATTTGAATCCAGAAATTTTTTATACACCAGGTGAAATTGAAAGGTCCAAAAAATATCTGTATTATACGAAACATAACAATACTGTTTTTTGTTTTTGGGGCGCACTACCTTTGTTCTTTGGGCAGTTGCATTTAAATTTGAATCCAGAAAATTTTATAGTCACCCAGGTAAATTGATAGGTGCCAAAAATCCCTTTTATTACCCGAATACTTTTCAGATGGGTTTTTTTTCACTTTGACGCGGGCCAGTTTGTTGAAGATCTACTTTGCAGTTAAATTTAAATACAGTTTTTTTAAAGTCACCACAGGTGAATTGATAGGTCCCCCAAAAAAATACCTTCTATTACCCAAAAAAAAAAAAAAATTTTCAGATCTTTTTTTTTCATTTGGCCACCACTTTGTTATAGATCTACTTTGCATTTATATTTGAATCCAGCTTTTTTTGTTTTTTTTTGGGGGTTTTGGGAAATAGCTGTGTTTTCCGCTTTTAAAAAAAGGACTTTCCCAAAACTTTTCCCATACCTTCTCAAATTTTTTATATTTCTGAACATGGAGCAAAATTCAGGTGGTAAAAAAAGCAAAGAGGGGGTAGGAAGGAGGTAGAGGTACAAAAAGGTGCTCCCTTCCCGTGCTGGCGAAAACGCTGCCAGCGGATCGTCAGTTGCAGGTTTGTCAGGCCCGTCACGCGGGGGCAGGGCCCTGTGAAACTCAGTAAAAAACACGTCGCCAAAATTTTCCTTCAGTGGTTTAATGCAACCCCATCCACAGTCTTACCTCCTCGTCCTCCCCTCAGGCCACAAAAAAACTGGGGGGCATGTAGGTTTTGGGGTCATATGTGCCCGGACAGGGATTTTCAGTGGGCCATGAAATTAAAATGGGGTTAAAGACCCTTTTTCGGGACTTTTAATCTGGGGTCATCAGGGTTTGGGGGCCCTGCGTGGCCCAGGAAGGGAAGTCAATGTCCAGTGAAACAAAAAGGTGGTGAAAACCCTTTTCCGGGACTTTTTTTAAATTGGGGTCATGCAGGTTTGGGGGTCATGCTGTGGCCCAGGGCAGGGATAGTCAATGTCCCTGAAACTAAAATGGGGGTTGAAAGATCCTTTTTCCGGCACTTTTGATTCTGGGGGTCATGCAGGTTTGGGGGGGCATGCTGTGGCCCCGGAATGTATAGTCAATGTCCCGTTCAATAAAATGGGGGTTAAAGACTCCTTTTTTTCCGCCTTTTAAAAACTGGGGGTTAGCATTTGGGGGTCATCTGCGTTCCAGGACAGGGGTATTTAAGTCCAGATCAAGTAAGATGATGGTTTTTAAATCAACTGCCTTCTGGCACTTTTTAATTTGTGGGTGATGCTTTTAAGGGGCATGCTGTGGTACAAACAGGGTAATTGAATGGTGTGGTGATTTTTTTTTTTTGGCTTTTTTTTTAACCCAAGTGTGTTGCCTAAGAGTAGATATCCATTTGACTGTTGTTGATGTTAATTCCACTTTCCACCCCTTTTTGGGGGTAAGAATGAAGGTGTTGTTGCTCTCCATAGGTTTAATGGGCATCGCTCTAATTGACCACTTACTATCGACTTTTTGTCGATGATGGGCGGGCCTATCGACCCCCGACCGATGTCATGGCAACGTAATTCCCCCAACCTAATGATAATTTGTTCACTGCATGCACTCTGTCACTTTTTTCACAACATTCACTTCAACCAAAATCCCCTCTTTTCCTTATTCCTTTATCACTTATCACGCTCTTTAACTAGCCTTTTATATTTACATATGTGTTCTACTGGGGGTTTAATTAGGTTGCTATGGTTCTAGACGTCTTGTAGTCTCGGATGTTCATCTGCGCATGCGCGAGGTTCTCGTGCATGTGCGCTTTGAACATCTGACAACAGCATCCATCTTAAGTTAGGTCTTACTACTCCTTATGCGTCGCGCGTGCGCACTAGCCATTTTAGAACGCCGAGACACTTTGTGTACTTCGGCGGGCAGAGCCCACGTGTCTGTGGCGGGACGCACTTCCGGCTACGTTATTTGGAGGTATATTGGTCCTGAGGGCTGCCTGTCACCCTTTTCATTATATTATTGGCTGAATCAGGGATCAGGAGGTGGGAACTTAATATAGGCTATCCACTTAAATACCAGGTCTTTTAAATGAGAGTTCACCCCCGGACGAAGTGCACTGTGAAGCGCGCGTTGGGGCGTGTGACTCCACTACTCCATCTGCCAACTTTGGATTCCTCTGTGACGTCCTCTATCTAAGGTCGGGTATATACTTGCATATATTTAGTTTCATGCTTAGCCGAATAGTATATCATGTGACTATATTGATTACTTAGGGTTTACCCGCCTCTGTATTGGACTGTAATATATCTTGATGGTGTATTGTGTAGTCACGCATCTGTGTAGTTCCACTGTAATTTTTTACTTGTTTTTTATGGATTTTGCAATATTCAATAAAGTTACCTTATTTTAAATTTACATTTGGTAGACCTCTTTTTGATAGGTGTATATGACTATGATAGTTGGTCTTATCTGGATTTTTCTGATATAGCCCTGGTTCTTTTATAGGTGTGTTATTGGTTTGGTAGATAATATTATGATGGTATTAGTTACGTAGCAACCTGCACAATACTGATAGCTGTACGGTGTTAACTCCAACAAAAACTAAACCCAAAAAAGAAAAGTGCAATTGCATTTTTTTCCTGGTCACCCCACAAATATTTGCTTGTATCCCTTTAAGTAGAAATAATTTCCCACAGCACGCTGCATGGCAGATATCCCTCACACCAAGTATGAAAAATGTTGTTAAAAATTATTGGTCATTGTAGGAGTAGGGGGGCCCCAAGCTGTAGTTTTGCACCCGACCCATGGATCTTTAGCTATGCTCCAGGGGCTCCGAGTACTCAACGACAGACAGCTCAACAGGTAGGGATCGACGGCCCCAAGCTGAATCACGGAATTCTGCCGTGCCCAGAGTTCCAGTGGAGACCAGAGAAGGTGAGCGAGTGGACGCCGCTTCTTATCTCCAGAGTGTAGGCAGGGAGGCGCGGGAAGATGCGTGGCCGCATGTCCGCAGCTAAGTCCTCACTCTCGCCGCTGCTCAGTGATTAGGGCTCTGTCGGGCGTGAAAAGCTGGGTCTAGATAGCCGCCGGGTCTAGTAACGTTTGCTGTAGGATTATTTGAGCCGATTTAAGTCGCCACAAATATGGAGCTCCCCTCTCACATGTAAGCCATCTTCAGGCACCAGACCATGCCCCCTTTCCAGTATATTCTATGGTATGGTCAATGACACCATTAGAAAGTACATCTTGTCCCACAAAATAAAAGCCCTCATATGTCTATGTAGATGGAAAAAATAAAAAAGTTATGGCTCTTGGAGGGAAAAAAAACGGAGAGCCAAAAAATTATGACCGGCTGTCAGGAAGGGGTTAAAAGTATTTATTTTCCTTGGTAGAAGTGGTGGAATAGGGGGCAGCAGCGAGTGCAGTGATGGCTAAACTTTTAGAGACCGGGTGCCCAAACTGCAACCCAAAACCTACTTATGGATCACAAGGTGCCAACAGACTAATGTAACCTGAATACTGAAGTGACGATTGTCTCTGTTACCCATAGCAACCAGAGTGCAGCTTTTATTTTTTTAGTGCAGTAGAAGAAATAATTGTTGAGTTCTTATTGGTTCCTATGGGCTGATTGGTTGCTTTGGGAGAACAAAAACAGACAGACATTATAGAGTATTTGTTATATGTACTGTATATTGCTATAATGCATGTATGTTTTATACATATACACACACATATTATATATATATATATATATATATATATATATATTATATATATATATATATAATATACACACACATGGCGTGTGCATATATACATATAGAGAGAGATCTGTGTGTGTGTATATATATATATATAATTATTTTTTTTTTTGGCAGAGCGACCATAGGCGGTCACAGGGTTCTGCCATTAGGTGGCGTACATGCCAGGTCTCGGTGGGGGAAGCCAGGTATTGTCAGTCAGCAACATTTGGGAGCTACCCCTTGTACGTAGCATGGCTAATATCCAGACATTAGGGGCTGGCCTTCCCGGAACAGCTGCAGATGCGTGGGTGGCTGTTCCCACGTCGTTCCAGGTCCCCGTGTTCCAGCCCAGATATTGGGTAGGTCTCTGGAGACCTATTAAAGGCCTCCTACTCCAGGTGAAGAGGGGGCGTGGTCTGCTACCTGGAGTATTGAGTAGCAAAGGAGCTGGAGAGAGGTTCTGGCCCCCCAAAGGCTTGAGGCAAGCAGGTGGCTGCCGTCAGGAAACAGAATCCAGCAGAGGCTGGTAAAACGTGGTTGTGACGCTGGCAGTAGGCCAAGTCTACAGGTAGTGATGGACTTATTTCATGTATAGTTAGTGACTAGACGGCCAAGGATTTATTTTTATGAGTTGGGGCTTTCTGTAACTGTGTGGCTCAATAAAGCTGGCTGAGACCAGTTTGGAAGATTCCTCCATGTTGGAAGAATTTGTGCCAAGATCGTTCTACCAAGGACAGCGATCCCAAAAAGCCAAGTGAGAAGCCCCCCGGACGGGCCAAGATGGCATCTTAGAGCTGAGCGGCAGCTTACTCTATATATATATATATATATATATATAATATATATATATAATATATATATATATAGATATATAATAATATATAATTGCTTGAGAAAGAATCCCTTGTGGGGGTTGAAACATTGCAAGTGCATGGGTGAATAAAGGAGTGCTGTGGATTCTTCGTTTTTATATGGTAAATCATGTAATAAACAGCCAGTGTATAGAGCGGGAAGGGGTTCACGATGAGTGTATATCTGGTTGCAGTGGGGGGAGGAGGGGCAGTCATTACTTCAGATTGAGTGTGAAGCCCTCCAGCATTGTCAGACCAGCAAAGAGTTACCAGAGGGGAGAGCTGGCGAAGCCTACACTCCCACTCACAAACTCCAGTTTTCACTTTCCTCCGGTCCCCCTCATACAGAAAAGTAATTTGAATCCTGCTCTGCCGCCCGCCTTCTCTCAGATGGCTGAGAAGAGATGAAGGGGGCGGCACTTGGGTGGACGGGTAGCAACAGTACATAAGGTCAGTTGGCTGCTGCCCGCCATGCGCTGCTGGGACAGTCATGTTTTACATATTAAACTGCACCTCCTTTCTTCCTAGGCGATCACCCACCTCTGTCTGCCCATCATCTCGGCTCTGATTAGGACCCAAGTGATGTCGGTGTAAGTTGAGTACCAAGGCAGGCTTACCGGAATACAGTGAAGTCACGGACGAAGAAAACTACTCCAACACCCGTTCGACAACATTATAATTTACTGCACTCTTCAGGAAAGTACGGTCAACAAGTTCCCCAAACACACCTGTACAAAGTTTTGACCAAGACTCCTCTGCTACACAGTGCGCTGCTGTGGTGAACTATTTTTGAAATACATTGTGTATATTTCTCACATACACATATCTCCATTACAGTCAGTTCAGTCTTTTTGGATATTGCTCTCTGTGCCAAAGTGGTGAATTATCTTTGAAATATAGTGTGTGTATTTCTCACATACACACATCTCAATTACAGGCAGGTTATTATTTTGGGATATTGTTCTCTGTGTCAAAGAGTTACTTTTTTAAGGTGAAACATCTTTGAAATACAGTTTGTGTATTTGTCATTTACACACATATCCATTATGGGCAGGTTATTATTTTGGGATATTGTTCCCTGGACCAAACAGTAAATTTGTGACACTTATTTCTCTAAAAAAAAAAAACTAAGGGAGCTGTCTGTCTTTCCCATCATCAACCGGTCCAGATGCTCATGCTCCTCGTCACTCATCATGCCAGCAGTTGTACACTGAGGCGATTACCAAGAGAGAGCAGTATCCGGCCATCTTACGGCACAGAAGCTGACCATTCTCCTGTCCAAGTTGATGATACTTCAGTCACTCCCATTTCAAGTGGTGGACTCTGCACCATTCAGAGAACTGATGCTTTGTGCTGAGTTGAGGTGGAGAGTCCCAAGTCATCATTTATTTTAGAAAAAGTTAGTAACAGTCCTGCACAAATATGTAGAAAAGAAGGTAGGCCAGTCCTTGAGCCTGTCGGTGTCTTCCAAAGTGCACAGTAGCGCAGATGTGTGGAGCTGTATCTACAGTCAGGGACAGTACATGTCCTTTACGGCCCACTGGCTGAATGTGCTTCCTGCCCAGCCACACCAACAACTTGGACCGGAGACGCCGCTTTCTCCTCCACTTTGTCAACTGTGATCCTGCACCCATGTCCCCTCCTCCTCCTCAGCCTACCACTGCAGCGAAAAGCAAAATACTCCTCCAGATACCCACTTTGTGCAAACACTTTGGGTGTATGCATTCTTGGCATGGTCCACAAAGTCAAAGGGGGGAATGCTCCAATCATAAAAGCGAAATCAATTTGTGGCTTTCACCATGACAACTGAAAATCAAACCAGGGGAAGACAATGAAAAAAACAGGGGTGCCCACCTGAATGAGGGGGTGAGAAAGCTCCCTGCAGGGGTGCACATTTAAATCTGGGTTGTCAAAATTCCTCAAATCTTCCACCCATCTCAAACATTCAAAAATGACCAGGAAACTTTACTCACTTCACCATTCCTACCGCCGGCCACCCTAATTGCCAGAGGCAGAAAGGCCTCCCTCAACATGGTTGTATGCTTGTTTTTTCCCCCTTTAAATTTTCCAGCCTCCCAATTTTGGGATGGACTCTATGAACAGAGAAGGCTAAAAAAGGATTTTTTATGATCCAAGGGGGACAGGAATACTCCCTGGGAAAATTATGTCAGCGAACAGCTCATCGTGCCCAACCTTTCCCCTTTTTGCTCGGGCCCCTTTTTGAGGAGGCCTTTTTATTTGTCAATCGCCAGAAACGGGAGAACTTGTCATTCTACGCTTTTTCCGGAACGATGCTGGCAAAATCTGTCCTGACGGGGACGGAGACTACATCTCATACCCCAAATAGTTCATTGGGGGGCTGAACTGGAGGAAATGGGGAATTAGAACCAAAAGAAAATTTTTTTGTAAAATGAGCGGTTTTTCTACCCGGGTAAAAGAGAGGAGGGGCAGGGCAGCCGGGATTTTGATGGGATGAGGAAGACGGCAGATAACCAGACACCCAGGGGGCAGTATACGTGAGTGAGCAGAGAGTCCCTCAGTGATTTGCCGGGCAAATTTAAGTGAATATACACCACCCGAAAGGGGGATGACCTTGGCTCTCCCCCCTCTTGGCCCCTCGCTACTTTTTCCAAAATGGGGGTCTTTTTTCACCTGCTGAGAGGGAGACAAACTCAATTTCTTAGTGAATCTAAATGGGGAATTGTTCTAAACAAGTGGATTTCGTTTTAGAATTCAGGAAAATTCGATTCTAACGAAGTCGAATTTTGGGGAATTCGCGGGAACGAACATGTTTTTTTAATTGATAAAAATGGCTGACACAGGCGTTAAGGGGGGCAAAGGCCGGGGGGAGGAAAAAGGGGTTTATCCTCAATGACAGTGCAAGAAAGCCAATCAAACCCCGGGGGATTCTGGGACATCACTGCACTATATAAGTCCGGCGCAAACGCTGGGGTCACACCCCCTCTCTCTGTTCCTGCTGTAAACTGCGCAGTATTTTGGGGATCTCCACAAAATAAAAAGTTTATCCCGAGCGTTTTTTGGGGGGGGTCCAGCTTTTTCTCGGGGACTGTTTTTTCTTCCTTTAAATTTTGTTTTTTGGTGGTTATTGGATTGAATTCAGGGGTGCGCCCCAATTCACTGCACTAACATTTTAATCTACCTTCATGGTTTTTGGAGCCTTAATATCCAAGGTTACTACCTTTTTTTTGCGTTGAAATTTCAGTAAAAGAAATAGCTTTTTACAATCCACATATCATTAATTTTTGGCTGTCTTTTTATTTTGCGAAATTTTTACCAAAGGGGTTTAAATTAAAGGGGTTTTTGTGGATTGTTTCGGTAAAATAAACAGTGTTTTTTCAACGCCAAAGAAAAACTTTTTTTCCTGTGATTCCTGTCATAATTTATATCCAAAGGTTGTTTAAGCGTGTTTTGCTATTGTTTTCAATAAAAGAAACGGTGTTTTAACAGCCACATAAAAGTTCATTTTTGGCTGCTCATATTTTTTTGCGCTTTTATACCAAGGGTTTAAATTTAAGCATGTTTGTGCTGTTTAATCAATAAAAAAATTTTTGGGTTTTTCAACGCCAAAGCAAAATTTTTCCTTTGTAGCAAAATTTATATCCGGAAAGG
>JAODAL010048068.1:0-29334 GCA_025379985.1 Phyllomedusa bahiana | reverse complement strand
ATGGTGGTTAAAAGATCCTTTTTCGGCACTTTTTAAAAATGTGGGGGTCATGCAGGTTTGGGGCTCATGCTGCGTTCCAGGACAGGGATATTCAATGTCCAGTTCAAGTAACTTGATGGTTCAAATCATACTGCCTTCTGTCACTTTTTAATTTGTGGGTGATGCAGGTTTAAGGGTCAGGCTGTGGTACAAGACAGGGATAGTAAATGGTCTGTGACTTTTATAACCTAAGTGTGTTGCCTAAGATGTAGCACGTATCCATTTGACTGTTGTGAATGTTAATTTCAGCTTCTCCAGCCTTGTTTGGGTGTAATAATGAAGGTGTTGTTGCTCTCCCATAGACTTTAATGGTCATCGCGCATAATCGATGCTCACTATCGAAAAACCTTATCGATAGCGGCCGACTATCGACTATCGATCGATCTCGATAGCCAACGCAATCGCTCAACACTAATTGTAAGCTCTCGCGAGCAGGGTCCTCATACCTCCTGTCTCATTTGTAAGTTCTTTTAATGTGTAATGACTGTATGTTTACCCTTGAATTTGTAAAGTGCTGCGGAATATGTTGGCGCTATAGAAATAAAGATTATTATTATTATTATCAATACACCCAACATGTGCCCCACAATTATGGTAATCCATAGCTCTCATAGAGAACTATGAATTATGTCTGTTTCCTCCCATACAATACGATCGTATCGTACGCCTGGGGAGAGAAGGGACAGGTCACTTCTTCGTGGGGCATATGCGGCGCTGATGATTGTAGTGAATGGAGCAGGCCTCCCTGAACAACGCGCACTTCCAAAACGCACAGCGTACTGAGGCGTGTAGAGTACATGCGGCAGTACACCATGTGAACATGGCCTAAGGGTATGTTTCACAAGCGTACCTGTGCGCACCGCTATACGGCACCTCCCATCCACTTTCACTTCTCCCCCTGAAAGAAGTGGCCTGTCACTTATTTTTACGGGCGGGTTCTGTGTTCCAGGGAAAACAACCAGTAACCAGAGCCCTCACCGCTATGATTTTACCGTATTTGTGGGGTGCACTTTGGACGCATTACAGCAGTTATGCCCCAAAAATACACTGTGTATGTTCACACCACGTAATGTTGGTCTGTAGTTCGGCGTGTAATTGCGCTTCAATACGCCTGACTTACGGGCCGACATTATGGTAATTCATAGGTCTCACTGAGAGCTAGGATTACCCGTTCAGGGGAGAATAAATATCAGAGGGACGCGCTGGCTACAGTTTTTTTTCTGTAAAAATACATGCTGCAGTTCACAATGGGGCGTGAAAAATGCTGTGTGAACCCCGCCCTACTGAGCAAAACTTAACACAAGGGGCCCGGGCCCCTGGATGTTTTGGGACCCTAGCAACGCCCCTGCTATCCAGTACAGGATACAACATAAACTCATCACTCTCACCCAAAAAGCGCTCCACAACGCTGCACCTCACTACATCTCATCCCTCATCTCTGTCTACGACCCTACCCGCTCTCTCTGCTCTGCTGATGATATCAGGTTACACTCATCAATCATCCGAACCTCCCATGCCCGTCTCCAAGACTTCACATGTGCGGAACCAATTCTCTATAACATGCTACTGCGGGCGATCAGGCACACACACAACTCTCATAGCTTTAAAAGGGCCCTGAGAATATATCTTCTCACTCTGGCCTACCAGAATTCCTAATGGCTACCCCCGACCCCACCCCCCACTCCCTAGCATACTCATCTCATTTTCGGCACTTAACTGTGTACTGTTTGGGTGTCAGGTTCATCCGAATTCTACATATAACAACCCCATATTTATGACACAGGGCTGGACCATTGTAAATCTAGCACTTCTTACCCTTCGTCTCTCCCGTACACCGTAATAGATTGTAAGCTCTTGCAGGGCCCTCTCACCTTGTGTCTCATCTGTAAGTAGCTTTTCATTGTGCAATGTATTTCTTTTGTCTGTACCTACACCCTCCAAATTGTAAAGTGCTGCGGAATATGTTGGCGCTATATAAATAAAATATTATTATTATTATTATTATTATTATTATTTCCCTTTTTGTTTTACAGCACCTTCCCTGTTTCATACCTCTAAATGATGGTTATACAGCTACAAAATAACAACATTATCCAAGGAACAAATATTATCACCAAACCTCTAAGCCCTTGGGCCTCTATGCTCATGGGGCCCCTGAACAACTGCCTAGGATTTCCAATGCATAAAACAGCCTTGACTTTATGTTTAGGGTTGGTGTCCTGCTGCAAAATTAATTTGGAGCCAATGAGATGCTTCTCTGATATTCTGCCTCTGATAGGGAGCATTTTTTCTTCATTTCTGTCCCTAACACTTTGCACGGTACTCTATATTACAATAATCCATTTTTTGCTTAGCTATGCACTTCTTTCACTTGAAATATATTTTCTTTATAGCTGATCAGTGACATTCTAGTAAATAATAATGTATATACAGAGCTTTAAAATCTTCATGGACTAGCCATGTTAATGTTTTACATATACAGGAGATTAAAAAATTATGGTAAAGGTAATATTCCAGTAATGCAAATGCTTTTGTATCAGAAATTATTCATATTATGAATTTTCTAGGATGATTTATATTCTGATAGATTGCTTATTAGCAAATGTATTTTTTTTTTTAAAGTGATTCCGTTGTCTATACAATTTTATATTTCTGCTTAAAGGAGTTTTATCGTTTGAACTGTTCATGCTGTTCAGCTAATTCCCTGAGATTGAGTTTGAAATCTGGGGGCGTGTCTCTCCTCTCAGCAGGCGTTTCTCCCCTCACTGAAGAGCTGTGACATTATCATTTTGTATGAAGCAGGGGATGCAGAAGGTTGTCTGGATATAACAGCTCTGTAGCCTCCTGCCTGCTTCTTATGTCTGCAGTCTTCAGCCTCCACAAGCTCCCTGCTGTGCTATATGCAGTTATATACACAGATGAGACATGTGAGGTGTGTACACTGCCCTCCCCTCTTCCCCTCTGTTACCAGGCTGCAGTCTGTGTTACTGTTTTATTTGGAGCAATGCACACTGCCCTCCTCCTGTTAACAGGCAGGAGACTCTATAATACTGTGTTATATGAGGGGATCTGTGACTTAAAGGGGTTTTGCCACCATGTAATGTCGACGTGGGATGCTTAGAAATCATAAGTTAGACACTTTCCTAAATGCATGTCATTTAAAAAAGTGTAAAAAAAAAAGCAGCTATCACCCAAGTAAAGATGTCAACTCTCTCACTCAACGTTCACTGACAGCACGCACCTGTTATATCTCTTAGTTTACACACAAATTACAGTGAAAGCCAGCAGCTTTTACTTCTGTTCTACTGGTGTTCACCCAAATTGTACTGACAACAGGCAGAGATCTTTACTGAACTACAAGGACAAATATCAGCTTCAAATAAACATCTCTGCTTGCTGCCAGTGACATGTGAGTGAAAACAAAAGGGGGGAGGAGAAGCAATCAGCTTTGAGAGAAGATCCTGCTCAACTTTTAACTAACTTGGGCTGGTAGTGTAGTGGTAGAGCTATGCTCTTACAATGAAGGGGTTTGGAGTTCTAGTCCCTCACAGAGTCCCCTCCCCCCTATATATGTCAAACTCTATAATGATATATATACACATACATAGCTCCCCTATATCATGTTTCATACCCCAGAGTATATGCATTGTATCACATATGTTGGAAGTGCTTGGTGTGACTACTGTGAGGATGGGACACTATATAGGGGAGCTTTGTGTGTGTATATATATAAAATTATAGATGTTTACACATATATTTTCATGTCTTTACATATGTGTACAATTTATAAAAGAAAATTTAAAAAAAATACCGATGGGGCTTGAACTCCTAACCTCTCTCTTGCAGAGCTGATCAGCTAAGCATTACACTACACATACAGCTTGTACAAATGCTGTGTTGAATCCTTATGTTATACACTACAGATGATGATGTCATAAGGAGGCGGAGCTTGCATTACATCTGAGGAACAGAACGCCCTCTTTTCAAAGTAGCAGCTTAAGGACTGGACCTGTGAGCAGTTGAATCAACCTCTTGGCAAAAGCCCTTTTAACAGACAGTCATTGCCCAGATCATTCACCTAGAGCTGGGAGATGTATATAGAGCCAGCAGACCTTGGTTTTACTATCGATTTTAACAGCTCAAAGATGAGTACACACAGAGTGTGCAGGCAGCCAATCACAGTGCAGGGGGCGTGGCTGGGGCGGTTCCTGTCTAGGGGCGTATCCCAACAGGCTGAATGAAATGTCAGCCAGCCAATCACAGTGCAGGGGGCATGTCTAGGGGGGGCAGAAAACATCCAGGGGGCGTGTCCGACCAGCAATAGCAGAAATAGAACACAGTTTTACAGAAAAGCTCATATCTGCTAAACTAAGTGACTGAGGTAATGCAACCCAATTACAAAAGTGCTTATTTTTACTGTCCCCAAAATCTGAGACATGATCTTTGTAATGATAAAACCCCTTTAATTATTTTTTATCTTTTCTCTATGTAATAGATAACAAAACAAAAGTTATACCTTTTTAGAAGTAATTGAGCCTATGGGTGGACCGTATCCTACAACCTTTGGTCATCAGCTTACCTGGATACCTTCGAGATACCAAACACCTTATCAATAATATTGAGCAGGTGACTTGGAAATCTCACTACAATTGGTTGTCGCGTGACGTCGTGGGCATACCCTTGTATGCCACACGACATTACTCTTACATGTCTTACTTATCATTTGGGCAAATACAGTGATCTCCCTAAAGTGAAGCAGGAGTATGTGGTGGAGGTAGTGGAGTACCTGCTATCACACAACTACTTCATGTTTGATGGTACATTTTACTTGCAAAGAAAAGGCGCCTCCATGGGCGCTCGTTTCTCTCCCTCCCTGGCCGGCATTTTTATGTCAGTCTGGGAGGAGAGATACATTTTCTCTGACTCCAGTCCTTTCTCCCCCCACATCATCTGATATGAGAGATATATTGACGATCTCCTGATGGTGTGTGTGTGTGTGTGTGTGTGTGTGGGGGGGGGAACGGTACAGCAAGCTACCCAATTCGTGGAGTGCATCAATAATAACACCATGAATCTCAAATTTACCTTTCAGAGTCATAAAGATATTATGCACTTTCTTGATGTAACCTTAACAAGTCAATCTGGAGGATGCATAAAAGTTTCTCCATACAGAAAACCGACCTCTCGCAACTCATTTTAGCCCGCAGATTCTTGTCATCCACGTCATGTTGTGGACAACATCCCTTATGGAGAACTTGTTCGAATAAGGAGATGCTGTACAGACAATTCGGAATATCAGATAGCTGAACATGAGACTTGTATTAGGTTGATTGAACGCACTTATCCATCTACAACAATCAGGAGAGCACAAAATAGGATTAAACGTATAGATAGGAGATCTCTGTTACAAGATGTTCCTAAACCTAACTACACTAATGAAACTGTTACATTTTCTACTACGTATAGTTCACAATTTAAAGACATAGTGAAAATTATTAAAAGCCATCTACCTTTATGGTACACTAGTCCAGAATTACAAAGTCTCTTACAGCATAATGCACGTTTTGTTTCTAAAAAGGCACCAACTTTGGGTTCTTTATTGTCTCCCAGTTTTTTTCTCTCGTTCCATTTCATCACAAAAGAATTGGCTTAGTTCTATAGGTTTTTATGGTTGTGGACACACTTAATGCACTGCATGTAAGTATGTGTCCAAAACCAAAACATTTGAATCTTTTGTAACCAAAAAAGTTTACAGTATCAGGCAATTTATCAACTGCAACAGTAAATTTGTTGTTTATCTTATTGCTTGTAATACCTGCAAAATCAAGTGTGTGGAATGTACCACAGGGCCGTTGAAAACCAGAATCAGAAGACATCTTTCTGATGCCTTGAGAAGGGATCTCTTTAAGTGCTCGAGTGTTTCGAGGCACTTTCAGGAGGTGCATGGAGGGGATTTACATTTATTTACCTTTTGTGCTGTTGAAAAGGTGACACGGGCGCTGAGAGGTGGGGATCTATATCGTAAACTTCTAGCAAGGGAATCCATGTGGATTTTTAAACTGGGCACTAGAACTCCTGCAGGTCTAAATATTTACCAAGACATAACTTACCATTATTGATCTGTTGTTTGAAACCTATAACTTATATATGAGAAATAGTTGACACATTTGTTTTAATTGTAGAAAGTAGTGTATTCAAGTTTTTTAAGCTATTATGTCTGTATATTTTGTTCTAAAGAGGATATTATGTCGAGAGAGGTGTGTTTTCTCCTCTCGATCACGTGATGATTTTGAACTTGACCATATATAGCGGACTTTAACCACTTCCACTTAGGTGACCACGACTAAGGATATATTTTCGAAATGCGTCGGTCCTCAGTGGCTTATCATCATGCCATATATGCGTTAAAGATGAGGCTATCCTCCATGTATCGATTTTATGCAAGTTGAAAATAAAGAATTTGGATTTTTTATACATATAACCACGGTTCAGTGTCTCGGGTGTAGCTGACTGCATTCTGTTTGTTGCTGCTCGTATTGGGTGAGGACTCCGCCCTGCCGTGCTCCTGAAGACTGGACTTTTACAATAGATGGGTGAACTGATTTATACATATATTGCTCGGTATAAATCCAGTAAAGTACAGCACTAGCTGGTATAAAAGGCACATGCTTAAGGGCTTGTCCCCACGCCATGGGTTTTCATCTGGTTTTACAGACGGTTTTCGGTTTTGAAAACCGTCTGTAAACCGGGTGTCAACTTTTAAAATGGACCTCTATGGAAAATCCGTGCAGCGGTCCCCATTGCACAGATTTTCCGCCCGATGGTTTTTCAGACGGCCGGCGGTCCGAAAACATTCAACTTGTTCATTCTTCCGCCTGGTTTTCGGGCGGAATATGAACATGTTAATGTGAAGGGGGAGGGCTTCTCTCCACAAACCGCAGAGAAAAGCCTTCCCTCTGGGGCCGTGTGCCCGGCCCCAAAACAGAGCATATACCGGTCGGCGTTTCCGACCGATATTTTCACCGTGCCGTGTGAACGGCCCTTAAAGCAGTATATTCCTATAGATACCTATTATGGAATTAAATTGGTCCCTTGAGTTACGGTAACAGTTCTGGTAATGTAACATATAAATTAAACAACTTTTCATCAACACCAAAAGATAACAACTGTTGGAGGTTTGTCCAAGAGTCTAACAAATTATCTGAATGAATGTGCACGTTTTGTTCTTACCTATGTTATGTCAGGTGTTTTAAAAGTGGAAGAATGCCTTAAACATTTGTATAGTAAATGAGATGCAAATAATAAAGTAATGATAATTTTAAAGTCATTTTAAATTTAACAAATTATTCTTTTTACAGTGGTTTTTCCCTAATGGATCACTGATCACTGGTGTTCCAGTTTCTCTAAACCCAGTTAGCTTTTATGGTAGTGAGACATTTTCTGGCACTCCGCCATAGCGCTAATGTAGTATTGCACTGCATCTATTCAAATTAATGAGTAGTCATGTAATACATGATTGTTCTGAGACGTCTAGGTATTTGAAGTGGCTTCTGGGGGTAGTCCTCCCCGTGACAGTCACCTGTGCTAACAAGGACATGGACAGGGGTTGTTTATACAGAGCAACTTCTTAAAGGTTTCAAAGTGTTAATAATAAAAACAATGCAAGTATTTATCCTTCTTATTATCATTAAACAGAAAAGTAAAAAATTTGCTTTGTAAGAGCAATGACATCAGGGTAATTGTAGACTAATGTACTCTCATGAAGAAATTGCTTCAGGCAATGGGTGTATAATCTCTCTGATCTTATTACCTCAGTGGTTAGCAGGCAGAACTGAGAAACCATTTAGAATTCACATGATCTCATCATTGCATGTAAAGTTATCTAGTGGTGTATTGTTTCCAAGGAGAATTCTGTTGTCACTTATATAAAATTACTATCTTTATGTTCACTGTCTATGTACGGTATGTACATTTCACAAACAGGTCCCCTTTTTACACAATTGTGAGCGGAGGGCAATTGTTTTAAAGGTCTGTAAAGTAAACTGTAAAAAGTGTCCCCAAAACAGAATATGTTACACTTTATTTAGAGCAGAACAGGTCTGCTTTTGGAAATGAAACATGACTTATTCTATGTACATAGACTCTGAGAAATAAATTTAGAAACCTTCAACTATTTTATATTAACGCAGAACACAACCATATAGTATGTAGAATATATATATGTATATATATATTAACATTTATATATATTATATATTATATATATATATATATATATATATATATATATATATATATATATATATATATATATATATTGGAAGTAAAGTGTGGTGCAAGGTAAGGTCCTTAAAGATAATGGATAAATGGAGTACCTATTAAGTCCTAGTGGTTCTTGTGTGACCCTTAAAGCCTAACCACAGAGCTACAACCACGACAAGGCTGACCCCATCAAGAACATGCCCCAACATGACACCCACACTAACTCTAATGGTACCTTTATTAGTACATTTACATGCCAAGTGGTCTCCGTTGGGGTTAGTGTAGGTTTTAGCAAGTGTAAGGGCAGGGTTCTGAAGGGGCCACCCGTGTTGAGGCGGTAGCTCTGTGGCTAGGCTTTTAGGGCCACATAGAACAAGTAGGGCTTAATAGGGATTCCATTTATTATTTATTTTGTGGGACCTTACCCTGCACCACCCTTCACCTCCCTATGTATATTTTTTTATAATCTCTATATATGACATTTGGGTCTTCTATGTTTTCATGGCATTTTGTTCTTATATGATAATTATTAAAAGTTAAGTTCAACTTTTACATCCCATTTGGTTGTGTTGCATTGGATACTGGTGTAATTTTAAGGTAAACCATCCACCTGTTTGGTGCAATGACCTATTTTGAACTGAGGTTTAGTACAATATTCTGTATTTCTTCCAGCATTCACGAGAACCGATAAATACCAAATATTATATTGCATATCAGATGAAAAAAAATACTGTATGTGGTTGCAAAGTTAAAGGGTTGTTCTCATCTCAGACATTTCTGGCATGTATACAGAATATAACATACATATCTGATAAATGCTGGTCTCACCTATGTAGAGAACAGGGGTTTTCCCACTTCAACACTTGTGGATTATCACCATATTTGCTTTTGCTAAGACTGCACAAAATGGTGCAACACTGTTCAATCCCTTCTGTGGGACTCCCGAATATAGCCCTGTAAGTATGCTTTGCTGTACTTGGAACTCCCATTGAAATAACAGAGAGAGTCTGCCCTGGCACAAGTGACGAGAGAGTTAAAGGGAACCTGTCAGGTGGTTTATGCTACCCTACCTGAGAGGAAGAGAAGCTGAGCTCTATGGTATATAGGGTTATATGATAGAGGAGAGGAGCTGAGTTCTGTGATTTATAGGGTTATTTGATAGAGGGAGAGAAGCTCAGTTTCTCTCCTCTGTCATATAACCCTATATATCACAGAGCTCAGCTTCTCTCCTGTATCATATAACCCTATATATCACAGAGCTCAGCTTCTCTTCCTCTATCATATAACCCTATACAGTGGGTACAGAAAGTATTCAGACACCTTTAAATTTTTCATTCTTTCTTTTATTGCAGCCATTTGGCAAGATCCAAAAGGTTCATTTTTTGCTTATTAATGTACACTCTCCCCCCTCCATCTTGAAAGAAAAAAAAACAGAAATGTAGATATTTTTGCAAATTTATTAAACAAGAAAAACTAAAATATCACATGGTCTTAAGTATTCAGACCCTTTGCTCAGTATTGAGTTGAAGCACCTTTTGAGCTAGTACAGCCATGAGTCTTCTTGGGAATGGTGCAACAAGTTTTTCACATCTGGATTTGGGGATCCTCTGCCATTTTCCTTGCAAATCCTCTCCAGTTCCCTCAGATTGGATGGTGAACGTTGGTGGACACCATTTTCAAGTCTCTCCAGAGATGCTCAATTGGGTTTAGGTCAGGGCTCTGGCTGGGCCAGTCAAGAATGGTCACAGAGTTGTTCTGAAGCCACTGCTTTGTTATTTTAGCTGTGTGCTTAGGGTCATTGTCTTGTTGGAAGAAGAACCTTCATCCCAGTCTGAGATCCAGAGCACTCTAGAAGAGATTTTCATCCAGGATATCTCTGTACTTTGCTACATTCATCTTTCTTTCAATTGCAACCAGTTATCCTGGCCCTGCAGCTGAAAAACACCCCCATAGCATAATGCTGCCACCACCATGTTACACTGTTGGGATTGTATTGGGCAGGTGATGACCAGTGCCTGGTTTCCTCCACACATATTGCTTAGAACTAAAACCAAAAGGTTCAATATTCATCTCATCACACCAGAGAATCTTATTTCTCATAGTCTGGGAGTCCTTCTTGTGTCTTTTTGCAAACTGTATGCAGCTTTCATATGTCTTGCACTGAGGAGAGGCTTCTGTCGGCACACTATAAAGCCCCGACTGGTGGAGGGCTGCATTGATAGTTGACTTTGTGGAACTTTCTCCCATCTCCCTACTGCATCTCTGGAGCTCAGCCACAGTGATCTTGGAGTTCTTCTTTACCTCTTTCACCAAGGCTCTTCTCCCATAATTGCTTAGTTTGGCTGGACGGCCAGGTTGAGGAAGAGTTGTGGTCATCCCAAACTTCTTCCATTTAAGGATTATGAAGGCCACTGTGCTCTTAGGAACCTTGAGTAGTGCAGAAATTCTTTTGTAATCTTGGCCAGATCTGTGCCTTGCCACAATTCTGTCTCTGAGCATCTTGGGTAGTTCCTTACACCTCATGATTCTCATGTGCTTTGATATGAACTGTGAGCTGTGAGGTCTTATATAGATAGGTGTGCTGGTGGAACTAAGCGCTCCAGTACAGAGACAGAATGTGTTTTGTGTGTTTTCTCACACACTTCTTCAGTATTTTCTCCACAACAACATGTATCCATGTATTGAAATCATGTACACTTATATATCTCAGCTTCTTTCCCTCTATCATATAACCCTACATATCACAGAGTTCGGCTTCTCTCCTCTGTCATATAACTCTATATATCACAGTGCTTAGCTTCTCTCCCTATATACTATAACTCTATATATCACAGAGCTCAGCTTCTCTCCCTCTATCATATAACCCTATATATCACAGAGCTCAGCTTTTCCCTCTATCATATAACCCTATATATCACAGAGCTCAGCTTTTCTCCTCTATCATATAACCCTATATATCACAGAGCTCAGCTTCTCTCCTCTATCATATAACTCTATATATCAAAGGGCTCAGCTTCTCTCCTCTATCATATAACCCTATATATCACAGAGCTCAGCTTCTCTCCTCTATCATATAACCCTATATATCAAAGGGCTCAGCTTCTCTCCTCTATCATATAACCCTATATATCACAGATCTCAGCTACTCTCACCTATCATATAACTCTATATATCAAAGGGCTCAGCTTCTTTCCTCTGTCATATAACCCTAAATATCACAGAGATCAGCTTCTCTCCTCTGTCATATGACCCTAAATATCACAGACCTCAGCTTCTCTCCTCTGTTATATAACCTTATATATCACAGAGCTCAGCCTCTCCCTCTGTCATATCATGCTCTCAGATATGGCACTATACACCAAAGTTTCATTTCAGAGGATCTTGCTGACATAGTCAGAATGTCTGAGATAGAAATACCCCTCCAAGACCTCATGCACAAATCTGTGTAGCAATTGCCTGCATGATTTAATATAAAGGCACTTATGCTACCATTTGTGGCCTGCATATTGTGCTAAATTGTCCCTTTGAATCAATGATTTTATTATGGTCTGCGGTGGAACATACCTAAAGAAACCAGAGGCATGTGGATATACAGCATGGGTCCTATATTATGGACCTGGACAACCTGAATATTTATTACAGGGCGGTAAGCCTGGGACCTTAAGCTTGCATCAGCTTTATTTCTTTACTTTTACATTAAATAACCTTTTTAGTACTGTTAACTTCCTAAGAAACGTGACCATTGATAGTAAAAGCAGAGACAGAAGCTTGTTCCCTTTAAAATTGTCTCTATATTGCTAATCTAGAGTCACATCTGGAGTTGAGAGTTGTACAGATGTTCATATATTGTTAGAATTTCAGCCATAGTAATGATCTGGACACATAGGCAGAGTTCCACATAGGAAGGAATGAAAAGCTTCCTGCTTCTTTTGATTATAGTAGGATGAGCCGGCTTCATCCTTAAAGCACTTCAAAGTATTTTATTCTCTCTGTAGTCTATGGGCATATATGTCCTTAATGGCAAACCATGTGTGTATGTAGTGCATTTCAGGAAAACATTAATAGCATAATTTATATATCACATAATGTTAAATGATTATTTGAAGTATGTTGTGGCTACTCAATCTCGTGTGTCGCACCTTTTCATCATTGAGCGAGAAGGGTCCCCACCTTTTTTATTTGAATTGTTTGCTAGTTTAGATTCAGGTAAGCCCAAACAGAAGTTTGGCAGCAACAGCAGGAGAATTGTGCGACCAGTCACAGGAAAATTACGTTTATCATTCATCGATCACATACGCTTCCTTTATCCTATTTGGAAAATGACTATTGAGTAGTCACATGATTTTCCTGCTATTGCTGGCAAAATTCTGATTATGCTGAACTGCACATACTCGAATTCGAAGCTCGACACTAGTTGTTACTATATAATGCCTGAATATGTCTGTATGTGTACCTCTAGATCAAGAAAGGAAAAAATCTCTCCTTGAGGATAGGAACCAATAAATTGGTCGGTGTGAGGATTTTTTTGCCATTCAGACCTCTCTGACTGTTTTTCATAAAGCAAAGGCTTATGGGAAAGAGCTGAGGAGCTCCACAGCGCACTCTATTGGATGTAGTCATCCTCAGTTCACATGTAGCTCGCAGGAGCCTAGCAATGTCAAAGGGATTTGAGCCAAACCAGTTAAGTCCAACTACAGACAGCTGTTTCGGGGTATTTGCCTTCGTCAGTGCAGTCTAGAACTTACTGGTTGGCTCAGTGAGAGGCAAGAGTGGCTTCAGAAGGAGAAAAATCTCTCCTTTTCCCATAAACCTTTGCTTTATGCAAAACAGTCAGTGAGGTCTGAATGACAAGTAAGTCCTCACACCGACCAATTTAATGGTTCCTCTCCTCAAGGAGCGATTTTTCCCCTTCTGAAGCCACTCTTGCCTCTCACCCAGCCAACCAGTAAATTCTACACTGCACTGACGCGGGGCAAATGCCCCACAACAGCTGTTTGTAGTTGGACTTAACTGGTTTGGCTCAAACCCCTTTCACATTGCAAGGCTCCTGCGAGCTACTTGTGAAGTGAGGATGACGACATCCAAAAGAGTTCCTCAGCTCTTTTCCCATAAGCCTTTGCTTTATACCTCTAGATTGTAAAGTGCTGTGGAATATGTTGGTGCTATATAAATGAAAATTGCTATTATTGTTACTACTTTTTGGTTTACAATACAATCTTTTATTTCTTTGTAAAAAGGTTCTAAAATATAATGCACTTTAAAAAAGAAAAAAAATCTTTTTTTCATATCACTTTGTAATATATAAAATAGGGGAAAGTTGTACATTCCATGTAGCATCCACTTTTCTATGGGTAATGAGTACCAATTAATTTTTGATGTGATATTTTTGTTATAAGGATTTAATTTTTGTGATCTGTAAAACAAATGGGTGTGATTTTTAATTATGTTAATGGTTAGCCAAATTAATCTATAGTCTATTAATCTAAATGCAGAAGCATCACATATAATATATATTGTAACTGAATATCGATCATGGGCCATACTTGTGGTGCCCCCGGGGTACCTTTTTTGTCCAGAGGATTCATTTGCAGCAGCCATTGCGCAACAGAAAATTAAGGTTATTTCGTTTAGAGAAAAGACGGCTGCAGGGGGACACAAATAAATATGTATAAATATATCAAGGGCCAATACAGAGCTCTCTTCCATAATCTATTTATATCCAGAACAAGGGACATCCTCTTCGTCTAGAGGAAAAACGTTTTATATTTAGACATAGAAAGGGAGTCTTTACTGTAAGAGCAGTGAGACTGTGGAACTCTCTACCAGAAGAACTTGTCATGGTAAATTCACTAACAGAGAACAAAAAGGGTCTGGATGCATTTCTAGTGTGCAATAATATAACAAATAATAGTGACTAGGATTCTGGAGAAGGGTTTTTAATCCAGGGATTTATGACAGAATTTTTATTACCTAACAAGAGGACAATGGGCTTCTATCTCAAGGGGGGAGGGGGGAGTTGCCTTCCTGTAAAATCATGGTTAGCAAACAAACAGAGTCTCTATCTTTAACCCTTCTTTACTGTAAATTTAGTGAAAACGAACAAATGAACATGGTAACAACTGCATGAAGTTATTCAGGTAACTTGTATGCCAGTACAGCCGTTCAGTCCTTATATGGTGTAAGGTGCCTCTCCATCCACGCCTGTCCTGAGATCTCACAGGTAACCCTCATTCTTGGTCTTTGTGTAGGGGCACTAAACAACCCCTTCTCTTGCCTAACAGTATAGGATATACAAGTAATCCTCTCAAAATGGGGATACTCCAAACCCACCTTCCTTCTGCTTCCTCTTTCTCCTCTGTCTGATCTCAAGCACCTCCCTTTCCTCGTCCTGTCATTCTGGCTAACCAACTGTTTCTCAACCACTTCTCCCATTGCCGTCTCTCAGGTAGATTCCTTTGCCAGCCACAGGTCACCTTTGGTGTTCTGGCACCATCTACTGGGCAAGAGGATACACAGCAGCCCTTTGTTAAATTTTTCTGGATCAACACTATAGCAAAATAGACTGAACTGGATGGATGTCTGTCTTTTTTCAGCCATACAAACTATGTACTGTTGCACCTGAAGCTAAAAAATTTTTTTTCAGTCTGTTTTACACAAGTGTATTAGGCATATTTTTATGCCTGTTTTACTGCTGAGGGTCCTGATTAGAAAATGGGACTACTGACCAGAACTCATAGCATTATAGAAAATGGGTCTCTGCACTTATCCGACCTCTTTACCCAATCAACCTTTTTCCGAACTCATCATATAAAAATCTCTCAATTTGGATTAGCTCAGTGAAATATTAGTTTACATGATAAACTAATATACCATAAAAAGAGTATGTGCTAAATCTCAAATCTCACCCCTCCAAGTGAAATCTCTCCTCAGTATTGCTCTATTTTATATATGTTTCTTAGGATATGATATGGAAATATAGTGAAGCAGGCTCTCCTATTACGGATCTGTGTGGTAAATGGGAGATATTATGGCAGTTAGTCTTCACCCACTAGTTCAGGGACAAATTAAAAATGGAGCATGTAGAGTGGAAAACTGGTGAAAATACCAGTTATATAGTGGCTAATAATAATGCTTATTCTCATGACAGGGACCTGGTGAAATCAGAGACAACCCTGAAGCCTTTGTTGGTCTTCTGGGTCGTCTTTGTAGCCTCCCTCTGTGTTTCCTTATGTTTCCCTAAACTCCATTCGCAGCTGATGTTAAAGGACAGCAGCTGTAATAAACAGCTGGTTTCACGCAATGATCATGTGGGCTTTGTTTTTGAGCCTGCACAATCGCCTATAAGACAAAGTCATAAACTTATGTCAAATGTCAAGAAGGGGTTAAAAAATGGTCTTCTCTTTCAAATGTCTACAATTGATATACCATATATTTTTTTAAATGAAAGACATAAATATCACTTAATTAAAAGCAAAAAAAAATGTAATTAGTGAATGGCCTTTTCTACCACCAATCAGTAGTGTGTGGGGTGCGGGGAGTGGCATAGACCAGAGGTTCAGGCTAAATATCCATACAGTCAAAGATACCATTTGTTTCCTAAGTCCATAGAAGCCATAAAGCTTTAAAATTAACAGGAGCCATGTGAAAACCTTACAGTGCAACACTGACATGGTTATATTGCCTAAAAAAGCCATGGTCAAGTTGCTTTGCTTTCATATCTGGGATTCTATAGTCCTGCACATAGTTGTTGAGGACACAGGCAACTTGATGACCACGTCAACTGTGGCATCATCACGTCAACAAAGTGACAACCTGTTTCTGCCTCACGTTGAGAACTCTTCTCCAGTCATGGAGTCTTCTCCATTGGTATGGACACAGGGAGTTGGACATCAGTGGAAAGGCCTCATGTGATAGCATTGTAAAGAAGACTGGTTGCTTATCTCCTTGGAGACAAGGAGGAAGAGTTACTTGGTCCTTCAGTACTTGTTACCTTTATTTCACTGTCAGTAGCACCCAAGAGTCACCAGTAGTTACATAGGTGCCAACTTAGATAGCAACATACTTGTAATTGGCATCAGCTACTGCCAGCATGACCACCGAAAAGTCCTTCTTAGGGAATGTTCACACAGCTTTTTATAAATACGTTTATGGGTACTTTTTACGTACCAAAAATCTTAAACAAAGACATATTTAACAATGTTCCAGGTAAATCTCATTGATTTCAGTGTAAAAAATGTAGCATCGTTCACAAGATGCGTTTTTTGCATACGTTCTTGTATTGTGTAAAACGAATGCATTCAAAGAAGTGATATGTCAATTCTTGATCCGTTTTTTGCATTTCAAATCCTCATAGGAAACTATAGGGTATGTTTTCGGAGGCTCAAAAACGTACCACACTTTTTGTTTCCAAATTTTAATGTCTGTTAATAACAGTAGGGTTTTATCGGTTAATTTGAAAGAAAACTTATTGAAAAATGGATCCAAAAACGCACAAAATACGTATCAAAAAAGTACTATAGATGCGTTTTTGGATATGTTTCTTGGATGCAGTTTTCAATACGTTAATTAACGTATTGAAAAAACGTGTCGGGCACGTGTCCATCACGCTGTGTGAACATACCATTATAGTTGAAGTAATGGAATTGAATGCAGATATTGTTGCATATTTACCAACCAACCAGTTGTTGACTAAAATCTAGAAAAGAGAAAATAAATAAAATAGTATAACAATAGGGCCTGTTCTGCATGGAACCTTTTTTTTTTAGATCCTCAGATCTTTGCCATAAGATGCCATGATGGACTTCAGTGGCCAGTATGACACAGTGTGAGAGTGATAACACCAAACTTAACACACTGCTCCCCATTCACACATGAGACCTTGTAACATTAACGATTTACATGACAGCGTGGATGGAAAATTACAAATTGGGAACAATTTATCCATTTTCACTTAGGAGTGTACTCACTTTTGTTGCCAGCAGTTTAGACATTGATGGCTGTGTGTTGAGTTATTTTGAGGGCACCCCAAGTTTACACTGATATACAAGTTGTACACTGATTACTTTACATTGTATCACAGTGTCATATCTTCAGTGTTGTCCCATAAAAAAAGATATAATAAAATATTTACAAAAAAGTGAGATACAATAATAAATTAACTAGTAAAGATGGTTAAGAAAGTCAAAACCCCACATAATGAACAACCTGGCTAATCGATATTTTACATGAATAGATCCGATAGACTTCCTTATCTTGCTATCCTCCACAAAGAGATTCTCATCCAGTTAAATGACCAGCCAGTTGAGAGGCCTATTGAGCATATAGCTGAAATTTTTATACTCCTCAGGATACTGTAAGTGAAAAATAAGAAATTTAACCAAGTATTAGTACTCAGTAATGGCTTAAATTACTAAAAGTTAATAAATTATATACTGACCATCTCAACTACTACACAGTTAGTCTATAGGTCCCTTTCTGAAAAAGGTTGTTAGGACTGAACTCAAAACCGTCTTAATTTCTTCTGTGAAAACACAAAAAAGATAAATTAACTGAATAATCTAATTTCAACAGCAGAAAAATTCCTGCTGTAAATATTGACTATTAAGTTCATGAGAAAGTATATTTCCTGGCTCCTCATCTTCATTCCATACTGCTGTGCTTTGGAGGTGCCAGTACATGTTATTACTCATTGTCAAATATAAACACTTGATCTCTGATTGTTAGGGATACCAAAGTCTTTCTCTGTCTTACCCTGCCTAAGCAGAGCAACTGCCCCGATAAGGGCAACCCCACACTCGTGCCTATCCGTAGCAAGCCCTAGTCAAAACAGAGGCCAACAGACAGATGACAAGCAGGCACAGACACAACAGAAAACAGAAAGGTAGCAGAGTCAGACAGGCCAAGGTCAAACTAAGTCAGCAAGCAGAAGAATAGTTGAGATAATAGCCAAAGTCCAGAGCCAGAGGAGATTCAAACGAACAACAAAGAGACACAAGTCAGGATACAAAAGGAAATCACCGGCAGAGAAGCAGGAAATAGGTGGGTATAAATATTCTGCTCCAGCCAGCTATTGGCCCAGGGAATTAACCATTAAGGTTCTGTACAGAATCTTGGCTGAGGCTGGAAAAAGACAGAACCTCTTGAACCCCTTAACGACCGCCCCTCGACTTTTGACGTTGGCGGGTCGTTCGTCTACAGAGACGTCTTTTGGCGTCGCTGCAGACATCGGGGTTTGCGGCGCCCGGGCACCACAGCAGCGCTGGGATTGGGCTGTACTACATAGCCCTGATCACAGAGCATCTCCTGCAAGCACCGGGAAGCAGAGGAACCCTCGCACCCCGGTGCTTTAACCCTTTGATTGCAGTGGATTTTCACCGCAGTGCAATCAAAGGGTTTCCCTGCTCTGTCGGGTGATCGGAACACCCGGTGACCCGACAGAGCCCGGGGCACGGCTGCACAGTCAGCCCGAGGGACCTAGAGTGGCCTCAGGGCTGTCTGTGTAACAAGCCAGTGACCAGGGCAGACTGTGTGCTGTCCTGATCACTGCCTGTGTCAGACTGACACAGATTATAATGTATTAGCATATATAAATATTCTAATACATTACTAAGTGTAAAAAAAAAATGTAAAACAGTTCTCTCTTCATGGAATTTAAAAAAAAGAAGTAAAAAACATAAAAAGTGTAAAAAAATTAATAAAAAAATAAATAAAAATAAATATTTAATAAAAAATAATTGTGTATATATTACACACACAAAAAAACCCTACATATATTAGGTGTCCACATGACCGTAATAACCTGTAGAATTAATCTAACAAGTTTTTATGTGTGAAATGTGAATGGTGTAAAAAAAAATGTAAAAAAACACAAAAAATAAAAAAATAATAAAAATTCTGCAATTATTTAAAAGTGAACTCAAACTATTCCCCCACAAAGTACAACTTGTCTTGAATAAAATGAGGCCTCATACAACTTCGTCATTGAAAAAATAAAAAAGTTACAACTGTTGAAACGCAATGAGGCAAAGACTAAAAAAAAATTTCTCGTCATTAACTACTTTTCATATATTCCAAATGCCAGCAACACACTATCAACTAAGAAAACATAGGCATATAGGATTTTTTGAAAAATGCATTACTGCTAAGGATATATGAAAATTTGGGGTTCTTAGTTCACAATTTTGATCAAAAGTGCTTAAGCTCACTTCCCAATTTCGTCAAGGGGGCCCCAGCACAGGTGAGTCCTAACACTAAAACGTTAACTCTCTTGGAGCCTGTTCAGACTTCAACAATTCAGGGAGTGAAAAGGACTAGCTACTGAACACACTGCACTGATTTAAAACCTGTGGAGATGGGCGGAGTGCAAAAAGCCAATGAGGCAGTCACTCCTCATTAACTAATTTTCAGGCCTGGGCTTAAGGGGTTCAGGGCAATATACACATTACTCACACTGATGAAGATTACTTTTACAATCTGTGTTTTTCTGCCTATAATTTCTGGCGTATGGGTATATATATCACTGATGCTCAGGTGACTCCTTGGTAATTAATATACAGCACATGCTGCTTTACAGATTGATTTTACTGACTTTGTTACATCTGAAGCAAGACAGGGGCATGTTTGGAAGTGTTATCTTTTGGTAAGTACTGGTAGTGGTTTAGAGCACAAAAAGTACCTGACTGCTTCTATTACATACTTGTTTAACCCCTTAATGACCGCCCACTGTCTTTTGACATCGGCTGGTGAAAGTCGCTCGTCTACAGTAAACATCTTTTGGCGTCGCCGCAGACATCGGAGTTTGTGGCACCCGGTGCCGCAGCTGATCCCAGCGCAGCTGCGGCGCTGGGCGCCGCAAACTTCGATGTCTGCAGCGATGCCAAAAGACATTGCTGCAGATGAACGACCTGCACCAGCTGACGTCAAAAGACAGTGGGTGGTTATTAAGGGGTTAAAACTCAGTTCAAAATAAAATGAAAAATTACCATGTCAGTTTTTCCTGTTCACATCAAAAGGCCTGACAATTTTGTAATGGGATGAAGGTAAGGTCAATTATTTGTTGTGTTCATTTTTTTTTTGTGTTAACTTTTGTGTTTTAGATCAGTTTCACATGAGGTTAAGTTGTTTTGAAGGTGTACAGTAAAATATAAGAACTACTGCATATACATTTTGACTTGTTGGATTATTAAGGGGTTTTTGGGGTCAGTTTTCTCGAAGCAGCCTAAATAATATTTGAATATGTATACTATACATATTGTTATTACATATAATGCCATATAAACCGGTAATGGTAAATGAATACGATTCTTTACAGGATATTTGTTCCTAGTGTGATTTTTCCAGCCTGAACCAATCTGGATAACCAATTTCCTTCACTTTCATGAAACACAGGGACTATTCCCTTAAAAACAACTTGCTCACATTCCGTGATGTTTTTCTTGGATTTGTTGATATAATGGAAAGTTAAAGTCTGGTTTACTCATTGTATTGCAACCTTCTAGAAGTTTAAATGCAGAAATTTCCTTTTGCCTTCTTTGGGAAACGCCCCATAGACACATCTATCTTAATCTGGCCCAGCTATTCAAAGATTGCTGGCAGTTTTATCACCCTTTATGATTAATATACAACTGACTACTATACGATGTGATAGTTATCTCTGTGAAAAAATGCCACATTTCAGCATTTTTGGGTAAGCTTTATGCATTTCCTGGCACTTAGAATGTGTGCAATCTCAAGATGATGCCAATCCCTGTCCCAAAGTTCTACTTATGTAGTCCACACTAATTGGGAAATATCAACATGTTTTCCAACAGGCAGCTCTTGAGTCTTCACGTCCTTGAGTCACACCATAAAAAGGTTCCCAAGTGGGTCATGATAACCACTGCTGAATACATTATCATTCAGGCAAGTTGCAGTAGCAGCATACTAGAAAATAGAAGGGCTAAATTTGGCTAGATGCTATTGATGGTGTGTAAGCACCTTTATGCCCTTTTTAATTTGATGCTAATGATCTCTGCTTTAGATATATTATTGTAAAAGCTTCAGTAGCACTTGTACATTAACCCAATGGAGGCCAAAACAATGTCATTTTGACCTCCACTCAAAATGTCCATGATAATTTGTTGAATTTTCCAGTCAATCTCATAAGCTGCAGATTGACAGTGTCTCTGACATTGTATTTTGAGTGTGGTTTCAAGATGCAATGTCTCAGGCAAGACCAATGCATGGTGGAAATATTGGATCTTGATGATGTTGTAACTTGATGGGACGATTGTATATTGTTATTGAGAAATAGAGTGCAAGCGATCGTGTCCCCCTAGTTATCAAATACCTTAGGGGAACTGAAAGTATAAGTAAAAAAAGTTTTTAAAATATTAAAAATGTTCAAAACACACCCTTTTGCTATTTTACACATACACAAAAATTTAATGTTTTAGCACTTATGGTCTGATGCATCTCATAGTCCGAAAAATTTGGTAAATCCTTGCTGTCAGACATTCTAAGTAGAGGTGCAGGAATAGTTAGAAGTGAGCCTACTGTCCCATTCAGAGGCGTAACTTGAAGCTCCGGGGCCCTAGTAGAAAAAGTGAAATGGGCCCCCCAGCTACCATGTGCCACTTACAATGCTGGTATCTCTTTATGTGGCAGAAAGGCTTTTGGGCCCCCTTAGGCTGGTGGGCCCAGTAGCGACGGCTACCTCTGCACACCCTATAGCTACGCCCCTGGTCACATTTAAAATAGTAGGCATGTTATCCAGAAGCAGCAGCTATGGGTAAAAGAACACTGTCTGCTGCACAATATCTGAATCTGGTTTTCATGCAATGGAGACTAAGCCTATGTCCTAAATGAGACTTTACACTTTACAGACGTTTAAAACCAAAAAGCAAATTATTTCATGCAACTTTTTAAAAGTAATTGTCTGTAAATTTTGGGTTGTGATAATGTATGGAAGAAAAAATGTATTGAAAAGAGCCTGAGGCAAATGGAGTACAGTCTGTAGACCCTTACAATTCTCAGTCGCCAGTCTTCTTTTTTACCCCGAGTCCTGTATATTGGTGGGAAATTCCCACCACCTAGACTCATTGTCTAGTGCTTTATATAGTTGATAGATGTTTTGTGATCTAAAGCAAAGCTGAAAAGGAATACAATAATTAAAAAAGAATTGTTTAAATGAATAAAACTAGAAGGTTGAAGAAAATGTCTGAACATGTCTTTACAGTTCTCACACCACCTTCCCCTCCAGCAAAAAACGTTTCCAACTTCGACTTTATTTAAACCTCATTACTCTTTTCAATAACATGCCCGTAAATGCAGCAAGATAAAAAAAAATGTAAGCATTTTCATTTTATCCTTCTCCGTCACCACCAGGAACCAGCATTGTTCATTTCTTTGGAATGATTTCAGGTCAACCTAGGAACACGTCTCTGTAAAAAATTATTATTTTGTTTTTCCTTTTCTTTACTTCAAGGCCTTTTCATTCGGTCATTTATGTACTTAAGCTATCAGAACATTATGGATATTCATTATACCGCCAACAATTATTTATATTCAACCATTGACATTGGCAATGCCAGCTGTATAAAAGTCTTATCTTTGCCTTCCCTACCGCATAGTACACAATGTATTAATATATTACAAAATTCCATTACAACAAAATGGATATTTATGTGCAAAATAAAAGTGAGCATTTTTTCTAAAATAATTTGATTCCGTGATGGCAGAATGTCCAGACTCCTTCCTCACATATGTCCATGATCTGTATGTAAAATAAACATACAATTCCTTTGAATATGACCTCATTTTGCTCTTGCTGAAAGCATCTGAAATTGTTTTTGATACATCCATATGTCTACTTTGCACAAACTTGAATTTAAGCACAAAATGTGTCTGCATAGACCACAGGGAAAAGTCACATAATCAACACTCTGGGAATTCATTTATATCTTGTAAATCATACAATCACAGCCATTTGTTATTTTACCAAACTGTCAGTAAATTTGAATATAATTTACCTAATATTATGGCAAATACATATGTACTGTAACTAAAGAACTAAAATCCCTGAAGTCAATTGCTTTATTCTAGGGAGTAACTTCATCCCTATTTGAAAAAAAAACTAAATCTTCTGGTGCAAAGATTGAATGTGCAGAACTACCCCGGAAACTGATTTTCAATTGGGCAGTTCAGTATACAGTATATATAAAGTTGTACATAAAGGGTCATTTACAGTTTTGGATTCTTCATTTTATTAAATATTATATTTTTCTGGGTTAATTTTACAAATATAGAAAAAATATGATAATACAGTAGAAAAAATACCTTTAGGCCAAATACAGTAACAAGAACAAGCTCAGGCAATAATAATTTAAGTGATGAGTGGGCTACATTTAAAATATCTCAGCTCCTGATAAATTTCTCTTACATAAAAACTGTTCAAAACCAGCTCACTGTTTGATTACCAGCTCTGGTTTGTATTAACTCATTCAGATACAGTGCCTTGCGAAAGTATTTAGCCCCCTTGAACTTTTTAACCATTTGCCACATTTCAGGCTTCAAAAATAAAGATATAAAATTTAAATTTTTTTGTGAAGACTCAACAACAAGTGGGACAAAGTTGTGAAGTGGAATGAAAATTATTGGATATTTTAAACATTTGTAAAAAATAAAAAACTGAAAATTATTTGGCCCCTTTAAGTTAATATTTGTAGCGCCCCCTTTTGCTGCAATTACAGCTGCAAGTCGCTTGGGTTATGTCTCTATCAGTTTTGCACATCGAGAGACTGAAATTCTTGCCCTTTCTTTTTTGGAAAACAGCTGGAGCTCAGTGAGGTTGGATGGAGAGCGTTTGTGAACAGCAGTTTTCAGCTCTTTCCACAGATTCTCGATTGGATTCAGGTCTGGACTGTGACTTGGCCATTATAACACCTGGATACGTTTATTTGTGAACCATTCCATTGTAGATTTTGCTTTATGTTTGGGATCATTGTCATGTTGGAAGATAAATCTCCATCCCCGTCTCAGGTCTTTTGCAGACTCCAACAGGTTTTCTTCCAGAATGGTCCTGTATTTGGCTTCATCCATCTTCCCATCAATTTTAACCATCTTCCCTGTCCCTGCTGAAGAAAAGCAGGTCCCAACCATGATGCTTCCACCACCATGTGTGACAGTGGGAATAGTGTGTTCAGGGTGATGAGCTGTGTTGCTTTTACGCCAAACATATCGTTTTGCATTGTGGCCAAAAAGTTTGATTTTGGTTTCATCTGACCAGAGCACCTTCTTCCACATGTTTGGCTTGTCTCCCAGGTGGCTTGTGGCAAACTTTAAATGAGACTTTGGATATCTTTGAGAAATGGCTTTCTTCTTGCCACTCTTCCATAAAGGCCAGATTTGTGCAGTGTACGACTGATTGTTGTCCTATGGACAGACTCTCAAGCCTCAACTGTAGATCTCTGCTTTTCATCCAGTGTGATCATGGGCCTCTTGGCTGCATCTCTGATCAGTCTTCTCTTTGTTTGAGATGAAAGTTTAGAGGGACGGCCGGGTCTTGGTAGATTTGCAGTGGTCTGATACTCCTTCCAATTCAATATGATCGCTTGCAGTGCTCCTTGGGATGTTTAAAGTTTGGGAAATCTTTTTTTATCCAAATCCGACTTTAAACTTCTCCACAACAGTATCACTGACCTGCCTGGTGTGTTTCTTGGTCTTCATGATGCTCTCTGCGCTTTAAACAGAACCCTGAGACTATCACAGAGCAGGTGCATTTATACGGAGACTTGATTACACACAGGTGGATTTTACACTATTTATCATCATCAGTCATTTAGGACAACATTGGATTATTTAGAGATCCTCACTGAACTTCTGGAGTGAGTTTGCTGCATTGAAAGTAAAGGGGACGAATAATTTTGCACGCCCCACTTTTCATTTTTTTTTTTTTTACAAAAGTTTAAAATATCCAATAAATTTCGTTCCACTTCACAATTGTGTCCCACTTGTAGATTCTTCACAAATTTTTTTTATTTTATATCTTTATGTTTGAAGCCTGAAATGTGGCAAAAGGCTGAAAAGTTCAAGGGGGCCAAATACTTTTGCAAGGCACTGTATTTTACACATGTTTATCATACAGTAATGTCAGAAGCAAAGTATGGAATTGAGCCTGCTTCATGCACTGCAAGTGTAACAAGTGAGCAGTAATTTTATTCTATGCTGCAATATACTGTATTAGAACAGTCCAACAGTGTACTATCTAGTGGTCAAGTATTCCATGAAGGACTACAAATTTAAGTATGAAAAAAAGTTTTAAGAATCTAAAAAAAATATAGAAACTTCAAAACACCCACTTTTTCCAATTTACATATACAAAACAAACAATAAAAAAATGAATAATCATGCCTCTAAAATTATGACCTATTCAAATATAATTTTATTTGCGCTTTTTTTGGGTTTTTTTGATGCTGTGCCTCCTCAAAAAAGTGTAATTAAAAGTGTTCAAACAATGGTATGTACTGGAAAATGGTGCCAATAAAAACACTTAAGCCTGCAAAGAATTAGCCCTTCTACAAGTCTGTAGATGGAAAAAATATTTTCGTATGAAAATACATTTCCATTTGGTATCACTGGAATTTGTGCTGACCTGCTGCATAAAGTAAAAAAAAAACAATGGCACAACTGAGTTTTAATTTCTGCACCACCCCACAAAAAATGTATATTTGGTTTCTAAATATATTAAATGTTTTAATAAATGGGACTATTAAAAAATAAAAAGTTATGCCTCTTGAAAGGCAGAAATGAAAGAAAAAAACAAACCAAAAATTCCTGTGTCAGAGATGGGTTAACTGTACTCAACATATGTCAAAATTTGAAGGTATGTTATACATCTTAAGCTTATACTGTGTACCATGCCAATGTCACACCCTGCCAAACCATTTTGAAGAAGAATCCCGGATATTTGTTACGTATAGAGAAAATCACTTGGCTTTTTGATATCAGAAACTTACCTACTCTGACTTACTTTTGACAAATAAAAAAATATATATATATAGAAAAATACTTGTCTTATTGGTAATACCCCTTGAGATCTATGTTTTAATATTAACATCCCTGATGGTCTAGGTCAGGAAAGTGTTAATGTCTAAATCCAGATGGTGAAGGGGTTAATTTATATATTTGGTTTAGGCAAGTAAAGGTGTTATTTTTAACATCCTTGGTCAACTAGGGTGCTAGGATTGTGAATGGCTGAATGTTTTCATGTTAAGTGATCTAAGACTATGATTTATGTTTGTGGATTAAATACCTAATTTCCAATGGTTGATTACTTCTCTAGGCTCTAGTGATGTCCTGCTATAACTGGAAGATGAACAAGGCTGGGACAATAGGTAGGGGAGGGTAGGCGACTGATTAGGGCAGGAAGTCGACTGAATTTTACATGGGGGGCCTATATGCCTTATTTGTCTAGGGAACCAGAATACCTTGACCAAGTCCTGAAGATGAATGACATGAATTTATAGTTAGCTGCTCTAAAACAGTTAGGACTGCATAGCCGTGATGTATCAGTTGCATAGTTTTATGTATAGTCAGAGATCATTTCTTATTTTGCAGAAGCTTTTTCCATTTTAATGCCAGTTTGCTGCTTGGAGTTGTTTCCTGCCCCTTTCCTCCCAATCATGACTTCAGGGCAATAATTCAATTTGACCCCTTTCTTTCAATGCCATGCCTAGTTTATTATACAGTTTACCAAAAGCTTGAATATGTATAAGTATATCTCATACATACTATAATACCACTAGTACTAGCTATACAATGTAACAGCTGGTACCACTTTATGCGATGGTATAAGCCGAGTCTAAGGGGCCGATGGTTTTCATCAGAGCCCGCCGCAAAACAGGTTTGACTTGCTGCAGCAAGCAAACCCCCAGATCGCTACTACTGGCGCGACTTGCCTGCAGTGGCGTCCGGAATGAGGCGAGGTACAGAAACGTAAAGCAGGCTCGTGGTCGGGGACAGGCAGAAAGGTCAGGGCAGGCAGCAAAGGTTCATGTTCAGAAAACATAGCAAAAGGACTAGAACACGTTAGAACAAAAGACAGTCTGGAACGCTTTCTATAAGGCTTAGAGCGGAATATATAGGGTCAGCACCTGGCAATTAGTCAATTACTGGCACGCTAACCCTTTAAATTACAAAAAGCAGGAGCGTGGCTAGGTGAGTACCTGCTGGCATAACGAGTGCACCCGCAGCCCGACATGCGAGCCGCGACGCCACCAGTCCCCTTCAGTGTGCGGGGAGAGGGGACACGGGTGCACACTCTGACAGCATTTCTGAATGCTACGCTTCCCATACCATAAAGTATATTGATGTTTTATTTTCTGATAATGTTCCATGTTAAAACATTGCAGAATTTCCTTCACATTATACAACATACTTATTGCGTTTAGCCTTTTTATTCTATTACAGCTTGTCAGTTAATACATATTCAATAGAAACAAAGCTGTCAACACATTATTCAAATAAGAACATATACTGATATATTCTTTTATGTGTTCATTATGCCGGAACACAAACTACAGCGGAATGCAGATTTTCTTACTTTGTGGTTACCTGATATTTTCCTCTGCCCATACCTGCAAAATAAATAGCAGATGTTAAGTTATGCTCCTGTTTAATAAATGCATAGTATACAAATCCAAAAGTACAGTACACTCATTACTAAGTAGCAAATTAGGGACCCTTTTTTTTGTCTCTAACTGTACATAGACATGGAACACTTTCTGTGTATAATAATCTCTTTATGTAATTACTATTATGCAACATTTAATTGTATAATAAGTAACATTTCCATAGCTGTAAGCAATTCGTTTTAGATTGCGTGTTTGTGGTATATTCTAGTTGTGTTTGAGAAAGAAATACAAATGTTACAGTGTCCTCAATATTACTTCCTCTGCAGGTAAAAAGCAATACAGCCTTCTAAAAATACAATGTAAACAGCTTCCTCTCTCAGTGCACTGTAAGAACTGTCACGCACATGCTACTTCCGTGTAGCTTAAGGTTTCTTTATCCACTAAGATTTCACAGCACTGTCATGAGTGCACATGTAGTACTGAACACAATTACAGTAAAGAAATAAACAGATAGAATTAAATAGTTTTAATTATTAAGGGTATGTTTGTTATACAAATATATAAATGACGTTTGTGTTTAAAATGACAGTTACTAAATTACTGTAATTACTGTAATTCATTCATTCATGCATTCATTCATTCATTCATTGCAACATTGCCAAATGTTGACAACTGTATAAGGTTAATATAGCACTGGAATCCCAAAAGGTTTGTTAGTGATTATTTTATTTATTGTATTCATTTATATAGTGCTGTTATATTCCACAGCGCTGTACCGAGATGGTCATTACTCACATTGGTCCCTGCCACTATTGGGGCTTACAGTCTAAACTGGAAAAGTTTCTAAGATATTTGTGTAGTAAATTTTGCAGGGACGATTTATGGCCAGGAAAATTCATTATGGCAGTCCGGACCAGATGGAGAAGAAAAAGGAAAGTGAATGACTCGTGTCATAGAAGATGTCAACTGTGAGTTACTGGATGCAACTGCACTGGAATCACTTATATATCAGTGTCGTGTACAACTGGTAGCTACCACTATATGGTCACTGTATGGCAGGAATATACAGTCTGCAGAGCCTGTGTACAACTGGTATCTACCTCTATTTAGTCACTTTTTGGCAATTAATATTGGTAGTAGTGATAGTAGTCTAATGGGTTATATTCAGGAATCGTATGGTGGTATTATTTAGTCACTATGTAGTGGTGATATGTGGTCATGATGTGGTGGTATTATTTAGTCCCTATGTGGTGGGGATATGTGTTCATAATATGGCAGTATTAATTGGTCTTTGTATTATATATAGAGGAATTGTTGATAATACTGGTTTTGGTATACTGGTCTGTGCAGCAACAGTATGGTGATAATATTTGCTCCTTTTGTTATTATGTGATATCTGTATGACCAAAATTTTTGGGCTGTC